>BHFT01064927.1:39013-57053 GCA_004320025.1 Laticauda laticaudata | reverse complement strand
GGGGGGGGGGGGGGGGCGGCGGGAATTGGTCCAACAAGGGAGAAGGTCCGTCAGGACAAAATGTCAGGAATGGTTCGTGGGTTGCCTGCTTGAGTGGGGGTGGTGGGTGGGAAGGGTGGGTGGACTGGATGACCTCCAAGGCCCCTTCCAACCTTGTTATTCTGGAAGGCTCTCCTGCCTCAGTAGGGGGTGTGGACTGGATGACCTCTAAGGACCCAACTCTGTTATTCTGGAAGCGGACAGAGTGCCCATCGTCCCCAGCCAGTCCAGTGGGATGAAGTCTTGTCTCCTGGAACAATAATGTCTGCTAACTTAAATCCCCCAGCCGGCATCCTTTAAGAGGGGAGGACTCCAACTCCCAGAATTCCAAGCCTTTTGCTGTTGGGTTTCCCCTGAACTTTGAATCATCACTAAACGAATTCTTATAAGCTGAGGACTACGTGCATAATTTTTTTTTAATATGCCTCTTTGTGCATCACCCAGAGTCCCTCAATGAGGCGGGGCATCCCTTAACAAGACAAACCAATACATATATATGGGCAGTCCAGGACTTACGACGATTTGCTTAGTGACCATTCGAAGTTCCAACCGCCTTGAAAAAAAAAAAGGGACTTAAGACTGTTTTTCACATTGCGGCATCCTCCCAGTCCTGATTCGAAATTTCACATGCTTGGCGGCAACCGACTCATACTTACGACGGTCCAGGCAGGGAGGGGGTCACGCGATCCCCTTTTGCGACCTCCCGAACAGCAACGCCAATGGGGAAGCTGGATTCGCTTCCCTGCCGCGTTCCTCGCTAAACAATGGCGGCGATTCGCCTAACGATGGTGGTTGTAAAAACGGGACAAAACTCAGGAGACGCAAGCCTCACCGAACATCCGGAAATTGTGGCAGTTGTAAGGAGAGAGAGAGAGAGAGGGAAAGAGAGAGAGAGAAAGAGAGAGAGAGACTCGTCCCTTCTGCCAATATTTAGGTCCAAAACTGAGGGATGTCCTTCGGTTCCTCGCAGATCCGACCAGTTTCAGAGGAACTCCTGGCATCCTGGCTAATTTTGGCAATACCTCCAAGGAGGCTGTGAGGATGATGAAGGAGATGGAACGGGACGTGGAGAACTGCAGCTATCCAGACGTCGGTGGGTCTCTGAGATGTTTGGACTCATGAAATGTCTTCTTCCTTTTTTGTCATTTCGCAAAATTTTTTTACAAGACCAGCCAATCAAAAAGATATGCGCTGGGTGGAGAAAAACGGTGTCATCTGGAGAGAAGAATGGGTTGGGAGCTTGGGGTTGAACCATGGGCACTCTCTGAGCTTGGAGGTGTTCTTCTGGACATTTCGTGGCCCTACTAGAAAACATAATCCATGCTAGAAAGGAGAGGGGGTTGCAGGGCGGGAGGAACAGAAGGGAGGGAGGGAAGAAAAAGTAAGTAGATAGGAAGACAGGAAAGACAAATGAAGGGAGGAAACGTAAGTAGGGAGGAAGGGGGGGAAGGAAGGAAGGAAAAGTAGGAAGAAAGGAAGGACAAATGAAGGAAGGGAGGGAGGAACGAAGGAAAAGTAGGTAGGAAGAGCCTGTTCCCAGTCTGCAGAGCCGCCAGAAGGCAAGAAATATTGACAAAAGGGGCGACTCGGGAGTAAGGCTTGGAGGTGATTGATCCCTCCCATAAGACATAAAGGAGGAGCAAATGGACATGAGCCTTTGCAGGAAGCAACTTTGTTTGTTCTGGTCGGTGTAAACTCTGAAGCTCCGTGTTGACTTTGTGCTCCGTTTGGCTTTGTACAGCTAATTGGCAATGTAGTCGTTGGCAGCATTTCAAGGGAGATAAAGGTGAGTGCTGATCAGCCTTATCCCGAAGGACTGTGGCAGAATTTCTGTTGGACTATTCACAATCTGTTTGGGACTCATTACAGGCTGTGAATGCATATAATTCACAGCCATTGAAATAAAAAGAGGGTTTTTGGGACTAAGCGTGTGATTGTTACTGTCTCAGGAAGCCTTGGTCAGAACAAGGAAGAGGAGGGAGGGAAGAAGGAAGGGAAGGAAGGAAGAGAAGAAAGGAAAGAAGGAAGGAAGGAAGGAAAGAAAAAAGGAAGGATGGACTGGGGGATCCTTGGTGCTCTCTGAGCTGTTTTCTAGCATTTTATGACCCAACTAGGAAACATCAGTGAAAGAAGGGAGGGTTGAGTGTGGGAGAGGAGAAGGAAGGGAAGTAGGAGGAAGAAACAGTGAGGTCCCCATGCCCTATGAGCTGGGTGGTTTCCTTGCAGATGTTTCATGACCTAACTAGGTAACAACATCAGGCTCTGCCCCATACCAACTCTCAAAAGGACAGGAGATTCACTTCCTTCTGCTTTTCCTTCCCCAGAGGAGAGCTGGCAGCCGAAAATCATCAAGCAGGAGGAGGAGGAAGAAGATGGGCTAGAGATGCACCTTAACCGGCTGGAGGTTGCCACCGCCGCTGCTCAGGGTGCCACCAATGGACTCCATCAGGTTGCAGGAAAACCGAGCAGCCCTGAGCCCATTCTGCTGGGCTCCGGAGCTGCCAATGAGGAGATCCTATTGGTGGACTACCATGTGAGTCCTTATGTGCGAGGGTGCCGACCTCAGCTGGGAGAGCTGCCCCACTGGTGCCTGGAATGTGGTAAAAGCTTCAGCTTGAAGTCCGAGCTGGAAGTGCACCAGTCCAAGCACGCCGGGCAGAATTCCTACATCTGCGGCGACTGCGGACGGAGCTTCATGGAGCACATGGCGCTATCCGGGCAGGGTGCCTGTGCTGCCGGACACCCTTTCAGCCCTTCGGGGAGCCGGAGAAAAGGGCCACCCTTGCCCGGCGAAGCCGGGGTTCAACGCAAGGAACGCAAGGAGCTGTCGCTGCAGGAGAAAGTCCGCGTGCTGGAGATGCTCGAAGGGCCCAAAGTCTCACAGAGTGAACTAGCCAAGCGCTTTGGGGTATCCCAGCCCCAAATTTGCCGCATCATCAAGAACAAAGAACGGATCCTGACCGAGTGGGGGAAAAACGCCAACCCAGGTCGCAAACGCAAACTAGAAGACAAAGGGCCGGCCAGCGGTGACCGAGCATTCTTGCAGTGGTTCGAACGCAGCTGCGGACACCCATTCCCAGCCGAGAAAGTCACCCTCGGAGGCGGGGAACCGGGCATGGAGACTGCTCTCCAGTGGCCAAACAACTCCCTGGTGGCCAAGTCGAAAACAGGCCCCAGGAGGCCCCTCCCGGAGAAGTGGAACCGGGAACTGTTGGAGGAAGAGGATGATGAAGATGAGAATCGCTGGGAAAGTACGACACTGCCCTGTATCCTCGGACACTACGACCTTCCCAATGTCTATGCATGTGGTGAGACGGGTATGCTCTTTCGAGCGACCCCTGATGACCTGGCAATCCAGAGAGGTGGTGAAGCCAACGACCAGCTGACCGTCTTGCTTTGTGCCAACATGGATGGCTCGGAGAAAAAGGATGTGTTGATCGTGGGCAAGGCGGTGCGGCCGTTTGGGGCACTCCATGGATTGTCATCCGCAACCTACAAGACAAACCGCCGGGCCTGGATGACCCCGGCCATCTTTTCTGAGTGGCTTCAGAAGTTCAACGAGGAGATGAAGGAGCAAGAGAGGCGGGTGGCACTCTTCGTCACACAGTGCAGCGTCCACCCTTACACCGAGCTCTCCAATGTCCAGATGGTCTTTATGCCACCTCACCTCGCCTGGCTGCCTCCTCTGGAGCAAGGGGTTATCCAGAATTTTAAATGCCACTATCGGAGACGGATGCTGACCCATCTCTTGGTCAAGGACCACGGCCAAGTCGCCAGCCCCACCAGCAAACTCTCCCGGTTCCTCACCCTGCTGGATGCCGTCCACCTGGTGGTCCAAGCGTGGTCAGAAGTGTGCCCTCAAACCATAGCAAACTCTTTCAAAGCGGCTGGCTTCAGTGTGAATCCCCGCCTGATGACACCTTCGTTGGAAGAGGTGCGAGCGTTGGGCTGCAAGGATCAAGACCAGTTTGAGCAGTTCGTGTTGATGGATGAAGGGTTGGAGTGCTTTGGAGACCATGAGGGCGTGGATGCGATGAAGGAGGCCCCTCCATCCCAAGAACCCATCTCAGCAAGAGCAGAAGAGGAGGAGGAGAAGGAGGAACCGGCCCTCTTCTCCTGTCCCTCCAAGACCGTTGTTGTGGAAAGCTTGGCAACTCTGCGGCGCTACCTGGAGTGCCACACGGTGTCACCCACCATCTTCCAGACGTTCTACCAGCTGGAGGACACAATCCACGCCCTGGCTCTGTCTGACATGCAGTTAGCCAGAGCCAAACCCTGTCAAGACTGAGGCCCAACGTACACCTTGAACAGACGGAGCACTCCAGATCCTGAAATGGGTGTCCAGAAATCCACCAAGCCGTGCTCTTTTTGGATTTCTGGACACCCAGTAGTGTCTCCAAAGTAGTTTTTTGGCATGTAGTATCAAGAGAGATCTTGCTGTTTTCCTCTGGAGAGTTAGTAGCATGCAGAAAAAAACCAATTTCTGGATATAACTGACCACCACCTTCTCACATAGAATCTGGGGAGGGGGTGGTAGACAACAGGGGTCTTCCATTTGATCTATCCTGGCATCTGCTTATCCACCAAGGGTGAGTTTGTTCAGTATATTAGATTGTGGTTTCTAGACCATGGTTCAGCCCCTCACTGATAGTGGTTAACAACAGGTTTGTAAATGTAGAAATGTGTGGATAACAGAAAGGCCTGGGGGTTCCTGGGGGAGGGACCAAACCATGCCACACCCCCACATGCACATGATGGGAATCAGTCCCCCACAATGGACGCAAAGGACAGCCTCTGCATGCTTCATATGATGGGCTCAGGGCCTCTTCGTGACTTGTACAGGACAGCATACGTTGGCCTGTACGGGAGACGTACCCCTGTAGACATGATCAACGATGTTGGGGGGAACTTGAGGCTTAAAGGTTGGGGAAAGGGGATGTTAGGGGGTTACAAGGCCCTGAATAGAAGGTCTTCTGATGTCCTGAAGGACGCGGCGATCAGGCACAGCAAATCAGGGTGATGAAGGTCACGTAGTGCCTGGACAGCTACAACCAACGCTGACCCATTTTTTCTGGGGAGTTTCTGTGAGATCTCAACCTCGGGGTAGTGTTTCATCTCAAGCCCAGCTTGGCCACCAGCAGTGGACCCACATCAACCCATGAAAGAGGTCTCCTCAGAGAATACTGGATGAAAACCAGACGCTACATCAGGACAACAGTGGCTCCGAGAGAGAACAGCTTTGGAGATTCTCAGAATTCCCCTGCTTTTGGAAAATAAGAGGGAGGTGTGTAGATGCTTAGAGCCCCTGATCCTGCTCAATCTGGGTGTCTGAAGGACTTTGACTTCACATATGGAAATGATCTTTTGGACCGGATGCCAATAAAGTGTTCAAAGGCTGATTTCCGTAGTGGGTGTGTATGTGCATCGGTGTGTTGTTTGCACGCAAAGACACAAGGGCAGCCCCATTCTGCCTCATATTAATTGCACAACTTCGTTGCCACACTCTGAGTTGTTTTGTTCCCTTCACAGCCTCACAGCCACAACACAAATTAGTGTGATCACTGGAATTCTGAAAATTTTATCTGTCTATCCATCTATGATCTCTCTAACTAATCTACTATCCATCCATCCCTCCTTCATGTGTTTGTCTTACCTCTCTGTGTCTCTATCATCTCTATCCATCATCTAGCCATCTAATTCATCCTTCCTGCCATCTTTGTCTGTCTCTGTCTATCTATACCTATCTACCTTCCTAAGGTAAAGGTTCCCCTCACACATGCGTGCTAGTCATTTCCATCTCTAGGGGGTGGTGCTCATCTCCATCACAAAGCCGAAGAGCCAGCGCTGTTCAAAGACGTCTCCATGGTCATGTGGCCAGCAGAAGGTGCACGGAATAATGTTCCTTTTCCACCCAAGTGGTTCCTATTTTTCTACTTGCATTTTTAAAGGCTTTCAAACTGCTAGGCTGGCAGAAACTGGGACAAGGAATGGGAGCTACTGTTATGTGGCACTAGGGATTCGAACTGCCAATCTTTCTGATTGACAAGCTCAGCATCTTAGCCACTGAGCCACCTCATCTGTCTGTCTACCTACCTACCTACCTACCTATCCATTTAGCAAGGCTGGCAAGGTTTTCTTGAAGGCCTCTGTAGTAGCTGATAACAAAGCTTTGGATCAATCCAGAGCTCAGTTATCGGGAAAGCCTTGCCGCCAAGAGAAAAAGGACTTCCGGAAGAAGGCTGAGGGAGACACGCAAGTGAAGGTGGTCAGTGGATGACATCCCCCGAAAATAAGAACTGGTGCCTTTTTGGGGGGCAAAAAAAATAAGAGGGTCTTATTTTGGGGGAAACATGATATACACAACTGACTGACTCACTTAACAAATGCGGCGATTCATTTAACAGCAGTGGCAAGGAAGTCCATCAAATGGGACAAACCTTTTTTGGCAACCATTTCAGAGCAGGAGAAATTTTCGGCTCCACTGTGGTTGTTATGTCAAGGATTAACTGCATTATAATGTTCAATTAGTGACCAGCTGGTTTTGTTTTGTTTTCTTTTAATTCAAGGCAAATTGGCAAAAAACATTAGTTCTGAACAGAAGTGAACAAAAATTTATTGACTCCCAATTCTGAACTTTTTTCCTTTTTAAAAATCCAAACAGACTTTTGCTTTTTTGTAGGTCACAATGGTGTTTGTGAACGATTTAACACCAACTCAACAACTTGCCAGACAATAGCTCTCAACTTTGGAAACTTTGAAGGCAGATGGACTTCAGTTCCCAGAATTCCTTAGTCAGCATGGGTGTCTAGGGAATTCTGGGAGTTGAAGTCCACCCATCCTAAAAGTTACCAATATTAAGAAACACTGTTCCAGAGCACTGTGGGTAATAAACACTTATAAAATCCCAACTATTATTCATATATCCAAACAAACAAGGAATATTCATCAAATCATTCCCAAATCAAATCTTTTTCCCAGCAAAAAAGCAGCTGGTAGAACATTGCGAGTTCCCCCCCCCCCCCCAAAAAAAAAAAGGATTTTAATGGGAAATTCTGTGCTTATTCACACCTGGCACCAAAGTCTTCATGTGGAACCTAAGAGCTGGAGGTCATGTAGTCCATCCCTGGTGCGGGACTCCATTGCTCTTTATCTACCAGCACCAGTGGTTGTTGTTCATTGTTTAATGACCCCGTAAACCCTTGCATCTTAAGTGGAGTTAAGACAGATGCAAAACTCCCAGGGTTGCAGTCCACAAATGGGCTTTGAGCTATTCACAATCAGGCCATGGAAGTGGCGGGCAAGAACAACAGCTGAATGCATGCACACACCCTCGTGCGAGTGGCGTGTGCACCCACCACTCATACGCAAATGGAGCTACGCACGTATACTTGTTCACCACTTGTACAGAACCATACCCTCTCCCCTCCCCATCGTGTCACAACACAGGGAAGTTTGGGGAACTCAGTTCTGAAGACAAAGTTCTTGGCCGTGTCCTCTGAATGAGAAACACACTTCTGCTGCCCAGCTCTTCAAACTGCGTGAAAGTTCATGGCTTCAAGGCCCTTTCCGCTGCCCCCCGATGCAAGTCTACTCTTCGTCCCACCCATAGCAGAAGTGATGGCCGCCAAAAGATCCTTTCTGTGCTTTCAAACTCATGTCTCATTCCGTGCAGAAGCGCTGCCCTCATGGGTGGCTCCTCTGATGGAAGGCGAGATATTTGGCCTGCGTAAATGTCCTGCTACAGTTGGGGCATGCAAAGGGTCTCCTTGGGACAAGGGCAGAGGCATCCTGGTTCGCTCCTGCCGCTTTGTCAACAGGCTCGGAGTCCAGCAGAGACTTTTTCGGCTGGACAAAAAGTGATGGACTTCGCCCACTGTACCAGAGACCTCACTCTTCCCATGGGTCTGGAGGTGAGCCTGCATGTTTTTGTCCCGGAAGCATTTCTCGCATTCGGGGCACCTATATGGCTTCTCCTGCACCTCACGCGCCTCCCTGAGGGCCAGAGCTTTGCTGTTGCTCTCCACAAACAGGTGCTGCTCACTGCGGTGTACTCGCTGGTAGCTCTTGAGGTGCTGCAACTGGCTGCACGTCTTCCCACACAGCAGGCAGCAGTAGGGGCGTTCACCTGTGTGTATCTGGTGGTGGATGGTCAGCGCGGTCTGATTACGGAATGTCTTCCCACATTCGTGGCAGCCGTATGGCCGCTCGCCCATGTGCACCCGCAGGTGGTTGATAAGCAGCTGCTTATGGGTGTACTGCTTACCACAGGTGGTGCATGCAAAGGGCTTGTCACCTGTTTGCACCCACCAGTGAATCTCCATGTGGTGCCTTTTGCCGAAACATTTCCCACATTCTGTGCAGGAAAAAGGCCATTCTCCATCATGGCCCTTCAGGTGGAGCACTAGGACTTGTTTGAGCTGGAAGCTGCGCCCACAAACTGGGCAGGCAAATGGCGGTTCCATCGAGTGCGTCGCTCGGTGTTTCTGCAAGTCCTGCAGCCGGTTGAAGCTCTTCCCACACTGCACACAGCCGTGCGGCTTCACTGGGCCCGAGGAGACCCCTAGTTGGCGTAGCAGCTGGAATTTGGCAGCAAGAAATTCTGTGGCCTGAGGGAGGTACCTGTGTTGGGAGGATCCTTCCTGTGTAGATGGGTTTTGAGGTGATGCCTGAGGTCGCTCTGGGTGGGGAAGGCCTTAGAGCAGGGGTGACACTCAAACGGATGATCCCCGGTATGCGACCGGATATGGATGGTCAGGGCCACATTTGTGAGGAAAGTCTTATCACACTCAGGGCACTTTGGTGGATTCATCTTCGGCATCATCCGTGGGAGACACCCAGTGCTCACCTTGGTCGCTGCAGATGTACTCTGCCTCACTGCCCTGTCCGCTTGCGGCTGCAGGGTCTTTCGCCTCCTTTTTCCCTGGGGTATGTACTGCCAAACCGGCCTCTCCTCTCCTCGCTCCTCATCTTTGGCCATTGGGACCCCATCACCTGCTGGGAGGACAGGAGAAGAGACAAACTCACCATCAAGTCAGCACTGCGATTCCCAAAAGCATGGGATACTCCTAACTTTTGGGTCTTTTCGGACAATGAAGAAGAAAAAGGATAGGGAAACGGACAAGCACTTGAACCCGACATCAGGAGGCCCCTCCAATAACAGAAGATCCCACCTGAGACCACCCCTCAACAATTTTAGAAGCATGTGATTTGGGGGGGAGGAGTGTGGATCTCAGTGGCCGCGGGTTTCAGTGGTTGATCAGCCTGAAATCCTTAATTCAATGACAGTGAACATGACATGTGTGTCGACAGTGACATGCCATGACATTTTGGGTGATATGCTAGAGTTCACCAAGACCTACAACAATACCTGTAGGTTGCTCTTGACTTACAACATTTCATTTAATGACCATTCAAAGTTCAATGGCACTGAAAGAAGGGACTTATGGCAATTTTTTGCATTTATGACCGTTGCAGCATCCCCATGGTCACGTGGTTAAAATGCAGCCACTTGGCCACTGATTCATATTTATGACTGTTACGGTGTCCTGGGGTCACATGATCCCCTTTTGCGGCCTTCTAACCAGAAAAGTCAATGGGGAAGCCAGATCTGCTTAACAAACTTGTGACTTAATTTTATGGCTGCAGGGATTCACTTAACAACAGTGGCAAGAAAGGTCGTAAAATGGGACAAATCAAATTCACATCACAAATGTCTCACTTAGCAAAAGAAACATTGGGCTCAATTGCGGTCATAAGATTAAAGATCAGCGGTGTCCTTCCTTTTCTCTGTGTACAGGCCCTCCTCGCTTTATGACCTCAATTCGAAGCATAATTCCTGTTGCTAAGCAAGGCAGTCTGAGGAACTTAAGAGTGACAGGGATTCACTTATTAACAGGGAAAAGATGTTGTAAAATGGAACAAAACTCCCTTTGCAAATGAATTGGAATGCATAACAACCGAAATGTTGGACTCTATTGCGGTTGTACGTCGACAACAACCCAGAAGAAAAATTTTAGACTCTGTGTGTGTGTGTGTGTGTATGTAGTAATCCTTACCCAGCGATGCCACCAGCTCATAAGTTTCCACCCTCACAGCTTGGTAAAAGTCGTGCTGCCAGTTGGTAAATTGCGCCCACTCAGCGGCCGTAAAGTACACAACGACATCTTCAAAAGTTACCTACGGAAGAAGTGACAGGATGCAGCGCAGTAAAATGTCTGCCTTCGAACAAGATTTGCGTGTCGCACAAAGCTGGTCTGCGCCCCAGATTCCCTCCTCTACTTTCAAGAACACTAACACCTCAGAATGACACAACCAAAGGGACTTGGTGAGCAGCTGGATTGGCATTGCGACCGAATGGCATACAATTTCAAATCACGATGGCGCATTGCGTCCGCAGCACAGAAAAGATTGGTGGACGCATGGAGCCACGGAAAGGAGGCAACGCCATCGGTCCAAACCTGGTTGAGTTTCTTCCAAATTTGGGGAAATTGATTTATTGTGATTATTACAGGTCACCCTCGACTTACAACAGTTTTGTGACCGTCCGACAAGCAACGTCAATGGGGAAACCAGATTCATGTCACAAGCGTATTGCTAACACTTGAGGCGATTCACATACCAATAGTTGTAAAATGGGGCAAAAGACCCACTTCACTGCCTCGCTTAGCAACACATTGGTCTTAATTGCAGTCATAACTCAAGGACTACCTATATAGATCAATGTTTCTCAACCCTAACCAATATACATTGTCTAGATTTCAACTCCCAGAATTCTGCAGCCAAAATGGCCAGTTGGAATTCTGGGACTTGAAGTCCAGGCATCGTATACATCGCCCAGGTTACAGATGAAGGAAATGAAAGGTGTCCCCCATCCAATGAAATTCTTTCATTTCTCCATCTCAGGCAGTCCTCGATTTATGACTGCAATTCAAAACAAAAATCACCACTGTTAAGTAAGGCAGCTGCTAAGTGAGTCGGGCCTGATTTGTCCCCATTTTCCTTTGGTTGTTAAACAAATTACTAGTGTTGTTAAGTGAATCAAACAGTCATTAAACAAATCTGCCTTCCCACATTCAATGTGTTTGACAAAATCCGGCTTGTGAGGTCATAAGTGGGGATCATTGAACCCCAGGATACTGCAAATGGAAATAAAGGGGGTCCTTGGTTTACGACCACAATTGAGCCCCAAATTTATGTTGCAAAGTGAGTATGACCCATTTTACAAATTTCTTTTCACAGTTGTTAAGTGAATCATTGCATTAATTAAGTGAGTCAAAAGATGACTAAGTCCATCTGGCTTCCCCATTGGTGTTGCTGGACAGAATGTCACAAAAGAGGATCACGTGTCCCTGGGACACTGTGACTGTCATAAGTATGAATCAGTCGACGCACTTCTGAATTTGGATCACATTAACCGTAAAAAGGTGGAACCATCGTAAGTGTGAAAATCGGTCATCAATCCCTTTGTCCAGCATCATTGTAATTTTGAATGGTCACTAAATGAACTGTCATAAATATGAATCAGTTGACAAGAGTCCAAATTTTGACCAACCGATCGTGGAAATGTGCGAAAAAAATGACATTCAGACCGTTTTTTCAAACTTAAAGACCGTGGTAGCATTCCCAAGTGATGAAATTCAGACACTCAGCAACGGAAAAGTTGCTAAGCGTCAAAAACAATCGCAAACTTTTTTTTCGGTGCTGTCGGTACTTTGAATGGTCATTAAATGAACAGTCATTAGTTGAGGACAAGATGTACCAGCGGGTATTGTGATCATGTGACCACAGGTAATGCTGCAATGGTTGTGAGTGCGAGGACCACTTGCTTGCAAGTCTTTTTCTCAGTGCCTCGAAACATCAAACGGACGCTAAACGAACCCTTGTGAGGACTGTCCAGGTTGAATTTTTGCACATTACTCTCAGGAGTCCTCACTTTACAACAATCTGCTTAGTGGTTTATAGTTATGGCACAGAAAAAAGTAACTTAGGACTGTTTTTCACACTTACGACCGTCACATCATCTCTGCGGTCAGATGAGATTGACAACTGACTTTATGAGGGCCGTAGGGTCTGGGGATCCCGGGATCCCCTTTTCACAACTTTCTGACACCTCAACGAGGGAGCTGGGTAATTAATGTTAACTAGGGCAGCCTCTCACTTCCCCAACGGGGGCCGGATAAAAGCCATCAAATGGGCTGAGATTCACTTCAGAAAGGTCTCGCTTAGCGACATAACTTTTGAGGCTCCATTGTGCTCGCATATTGAGGACGATCGGGTAAGCGAAAACCCCAACGGGAGCGACAGTGGCTTCGAGATTTCCGATCCCCCCCAAAATGGGAAGATTCGGGGAGGGGACTTGCCCTGGCCCCACCCCTCCCGCAAAGCCTTTATCTCTTTCATCCCGCCATCCACTTCCCATGCCTAAAGACCCCTCCCTTTTTTTCCTTGGGAGAGAGTGGTGAGTTCGAATCCCACTCTCTCTAAACGGGAAGGGGCCATTTCTCCCAATAAGCTGGAAAAAGGAAACTGAATTGAAGCCCCCCTCCCCCCCAAAAAACTGGGAGGATCCAGAGGTTTAGCCCTTCAATAGGATCTCCCACTCCCCTAAATTGGAGGGGAGACCCCTCCCCTCTCTGCTTGGCTAGGGGACTCTCTCCCTCATCTTGTGCCCCCCAAGAATTAAGAGATGCTTGCAAAGTGGAAGGTCCTCAACAGTCCCAGAGGTGAGACCCCCCCCACCTGCGGGGAGACCTCCTAGAGACCCCCTCCTCCTCCCTTGTATGGCAGCCCCCCCTCTTCCTCCCGCCAAGGACCTTTCCTTCCACCATGAAGGGTGGCAGCCCTGGGAATGGGGGCGCTTGGTCCCTTTGCACATGCTCAGAGGCACCCTTGCCAGGAGGTCCTACCGGTGTAGGTGCCAAGCGCTTAGTCATCTCGGCCCGGGGTAGAAGAGGAAGAAGAAGAAGAAGAAAAAGGAGGAGGAAGAAAAAGAGGAGTAGGAACAAAAAGAAGAGAAAGAAAAAGAGAAGGCCCCGCCCCCACCCCAGAGCATGCGCACTTTCCCGCTGCCCGGTGGATGAGATCTCCTCCCTTTCCAAGGAAGCAAAGCATCCTGGGAAATGTAGTTCGGAGAGAGGGGACTTTTTCCACGCAAGCTACAGGGACTTGAATCCTCCCCTATTAAAGCTTCCTGGTTGGGGGATTCTGGGAATTGGAGTCCTCCCCTCTGAAACCCTGAAGGCTGGGGATTCTGGAAGTCCTTCCCTCTTAAAGCATGCCAGCTAGGCTCGGGGATTATGGGAATTGAAGTCCACTCTTCTTGAAGTTGCCAGAGGAACACTGCCATAATCAGATGAACCAGGACGTTAAACGAGACTAGCCCACTTTCGCTAGTCCCACTATGTTAATTTCACCCTTCGCTTCAATGTGCTGGTGACATTTTTGTCGAAAGAAATCCATTTTTCCCAGATTCAAAATTCCCGCTCTTCCGGGTTGCCCATTACACAGATAATGTCCAACTTACGTCCATCCCTGAAATGACCATTCTAAGCAAGGCCCTGAAGAAAGCTACCCTTTTTTCACACTTACGACCATTGCTTTCTCCCTGTGGTCCCTTGATCCAAATTTAAGACTTTTGGCAAACCAACTCATTCTTACAACGCTCATAGCCATCCCACAGGTCTGACAGTCAATGGGGAAGCTGGATTCACTTCTCCTTGACCCACGCCACGATTCACTTAACGATTGTGGCAAGGAAGGTCATAAAAAGGGGGAAAATAGGTCCCTTCTTGCCTGTCTCCCTTAACGACAGCCAGTTTGGGCTCAAGCATGGCCATTAAGTCAATGATCGTATGTCATAACAACAGGGTGAATATAATAAAGGACATTTCTTTTGCCGGTAAAACGTGATAACTTGCTTCTCACCTGTCTTGTTTAATGACAGCCATCTTGGGCTCCATCATGGCCGTTAAATCGAGGGCTGTCTATAACGGCAGGGTGAATATAATCATGATGCTGGTACAAATCAAATTTCATAATAAATGTTGATTTCTTTTGCTGACTGAGCCTGGATCAAGTTAAGAGAGTCTCTGAATAGTTTTGGGGATGAAAATGCGAATTTCACGGAAATTAAAATTTGTGCGAAGTTTGGGCATTTTATGTTGTAATGTTTTGTGTGGATTTTTGGCATTTATGTTGTGATCATTTGCATGGTTTCTTGGCAGAAAAATGTCCACACTGCTTTGGTTAATGACACTATCGGCTTCACGACTATAGTGATTCGCTTACTGTCCAGAATAAAAGTGGTTAAAATGATGGTAAAACCGGCTTGAAATTGAACTTGGAAATTCAGGTCTCCATTGCGGTCATAAATCGTAATAGTTTAAAATAAGAACTACCTCTGCAAGCTGTTTCTCAGGAAAACTCCTAAAATCTCACACTTTGCATTTTTCTCCACTCTTATCTATTTGAGGGGGAAGAGGATGGGATTTCTTGTTTGTTGGGGAAAAAAAAACACCACGCAACACAAACACACCCAACACAAGAGCCATAAAATGGTGATTTTATCCCCATTTATTAGCTTTCATCTAAGTTGTAAAAAGGTTGCAGGAGAAATAACAACCACTGGCCTATCTGCGCATTGAGAGTCACAAGTACGTTTCGAGGATATTGCCAGTAGCTCTCGGGACACTCAAGGAAGCCCTGGTGGAAGTGGCCAACTTGCGCACTCTCGAACGGGTTGCCGATTTCCGTCCAAAATTTGGCAGGCGCCCTGTTTGAGGGAGGGACGGATGTGTCACAACACGGCCTGAAGCTCACACTTTCCCCCTCCCCGCCTGGCGTGGGCAACGCCGTTTCCATATTGCATGGAAATCATGGTTTGGGGTTAAAAGCTGGGATGGTGGTATCTACAGGAGCGAATGGAGCAGTTAGGTTCGTTCCGGACAAGAGAACGAGGCTGTTTCTAAAGACCATGGGGTGCTTAGATCCGGCCTACGGAGCCACCCTGGAAACAGCGGACTGGCCCACAGTGCCGTGCTGTTTTTGGCCACGAGGGCCTCCTGAAGTCCTGTCAGCAGAAAGTTTGCAAAGGCTCTGCACAGCCAGTCTGGGCTCAATTTTGGGCCACGGTGGACTCCTGCAACCATCTGCCCTTTTTTGCTGGCAAAGAGCTGCAAGAGGCCGTCGCAGCTGAAAAGAGTCTGTGATTTGGAGCTGGCCACGTTTCCTGGTCACATCCCCCCCAAAGTCAAACACAATCCTGATGCAGCCCTCAATGAAACTGAGTTTGACACCCCTGCTGTAGACCGATGAGAGGTTAAATTTGACCTCTCGTCAGGTGTCAGAAACAGCCTTGTTCTCTTGTCTGGAACGAGACTAGATGTCCCATTTGCTCCTGTAGACACCACCATATCAGCTTTCACCAGAGAAGCCTCCCTTCCCTCATTAAGGGGACCCTTCCAAGAAGCCATTGAGGTACTCCTTCAATCCACAGCCATGTTTCTGATGTCATGCATCTACAACACAGAGCACAGACACTATTCCCATACGGCAAGATACAGGTGGGCATTCACCCTGGGTCTTACTCCTGGCAGGCTTGCCAAATGGAAGCTGAGAGCTCGCATGCAAGTGGATAGGTAAATGGGCTGGCGAGAACACTAGGTAGACTCATCCCTATTTTGGGGGACAGGGGCTGTTAGTCCATCGAACTGATCCTACTCAACAGGAAACATTACCAGTTCCAGAAACCTAGTTAGGACTCCGTACATGGGAATGCCTCTGAGTTTTCCTGCTTGGACAATACAGGAAAGAGAGTGGGGTCTCCTCGCCTGGACAAGCAGCGATTCTGGGAGCACAAAGTTTTCCAAACACTGCCTAACCCTATCCATTGTTCTTGAACCAGCTCATCTCATGTCGTCATCTTGAGTTCCTGGAGTGGACCAGACCGCCAGATGCCCCCATTCTCGATGGAGTGGACAAAATCCATCCTTGCGGTGAACCCGGTATGGCCAGGGCACGCCCACAATGTCTTCAGGCGTGCGACTGGCATTCTTCTCTGATGGCTCGTTGGAATAGGTGCTGCCTCACCCACAGTGGTGGGGTGATGCCAACCACAGTTGAGCCAGCTCTGGGAAGCGAGAAGTGTCACAAGGGATAAATAGAACTTTATTTAAATAAACATATCTCAACATCTTTGTACAAATTACAAGTCCTCGGGTTCAGATCCTAGGCACTGAAGTTGGCAGAAGGGCCTTTCAGGAGATCCACCAGAATATCCAGGAGCTGGCTGTGTTGGTGGTGGAGGTCACCGGGAATGGCCGCCATCTCGTAGCAGAGGCAGGTTTCCACCATCCGGGAGAGGGCCACCCGGAAGTCACGGAGAAGCCGTATGGTGTACGAGTCGCCTTCCAGGACCAACAGGTCGCTGTCTACCAGGGAGATAGTGGCACGCCAGCCGTCATCTGGGGTAAAAGAAGAAAGACAGATAAAGAGATGGTACTTTAAGGACAAGAATTCTTCATATACCGTTTCCCCGAAAATAAGATCCTGTGTTATTTTTTGCTACCAAAAAAAGCACCAGGTCTTATTTTCAGGGGAAGTCATCCACTGACTAACCTCAATTGCGCATAGCACCCCGGCCTCCTTCCGGAAGTCCTTCTTCTGTGGCTCACAAAGCTTTCCTGAAGGCCTCTGTAGCTGATAAAAGAGTTCTGGGTTGATCTGGAGCTTTGTTATCAGCTCCAGAGGCCTTCAGGAAAGCCTTGCCAGCCTTGTCGGCTACCGAAGAAATGGGCTGGCAAGGCAGGTGTCGGGATGCGCAAGGCCTGTCCAAAGATAAATAGTAGGGGCAGTTCCACCTCCCCCATCCCCACTCTAGCTTAATTTTTACCCATGCACTTTGACGTGGGTGGGATCTTAATTAGGGCTTATTTTGGGGGGTAGGGCTTATATTGGGCACAGGTGTAAAAATCAAGCTAGTACTTTCAAGGTAGGTCGTATTTTCGGGGAAACAGGGTAGTCCTCGACTTACAACAATTCAAGTACTGACCGTTGCAAGTGACGACACTGAAGAAGTGACTGATGGCTGATTCGGACACTTATGACCGTTGCAACATCTTTGTGGGGACGTGATCCAAATTCTGACATCTGGCAACGCACTCATATTTATGACAGTTGCAATGTCCCCGGAGTCACATGATCCCTTTTGGCAGCCTTTGACCACCATCATCAACGGGGAAGCCGAATTCACTTGCTTATGCTGTAACTAACTGAACACTTGCTGTGATTCACTTAACCACCGTGGCAAGGAAAATCATAAAAATGGGACAAAATTCACTTTGTGTTCAGAAGACCTCAGAATGGGAAACAATGGTCAATGGGGAAGCCAGATTTACTTAAGAACTGTGTGACTAATGTAACAACTGCAGTGATTCACTTAACAACTGTGGTGAGAAAAGTCGTAAAATGAGGCAAAAAGTCACTTAAGAAAAGCTATTTCTGACACACAGGTGCAGCTGGTGAACCTCTGCAAAGCCATAACAAATCTAAGGAAACTTACAGGTAGTCCTTGACTTACAACCACAAGGGAACCCAACATTTCTGTCGCTAAACAAGACAGTGAATATTCAGTGAATTTTGCCCCATTATATGACCACAGTTATTAAGCAAATCCCTGCATTTCAGTTTGATCACATGGTTGCTAAATGAATCGGGCCTCCCTGTTGACTCTGCTTGTCAGAATGACCCTGGAATGCTGCGACCGTCGTAAATATGAGTCTGTTGCCAAGCATCCAAATTTTGACCACACAATCATGGCGATGCGGTAATGGCTGTAAGTGGGAAATAAGTCAATTTTTCTGGCACCGTTGTAACTTCGGTCACTAAACGAACTTGTAAGTCGACGACTACCTGTAAGTGGGAAAGACACAGGAAGCTCAGCCAGAGGGAGGGATGAAAACATTCTTTGGGGTGAGCTGGACAACCCAACTGAGGGGGGGGGGGG
>BHFT01064927.1:0-38235 GCA_004320025.1 Laticauda laticaudata | reverse complement strand
AACCCCCCCCCCCCATATCCTTCTAGTACTGATGATGTAACCTAGTTAGGTCATGAAACATCTGCAAGAAAACCACCAAGCTCAGAATGTACCAAGGACTCCCAAATCCTCATCTTTGTCTTCCTCTTCCTACACTCCGTAAACCCCCTCCCTTCTAGTACTAAGGGTATCACCCCATTGGGTCACAAAATGACTACAAGAAAACCACCCAGCTGAGAGAGCAACAAGGACCCCAGAGAAAGAGAAACCCAGAGAAGCAGGGATTGACACCAGACAAACAAGCAGACAACAGTAACCAATTTCCCACTAACAGCGCCAGGGAAAGCAACTGTATATCAGTAGAGACCAAACACCCCCACTCCCCAAATCTTTCCAGCACTGATGATGTCCCCTGGTTAGTTCATGAGACATCTACAAACAAACAAGCTCAGGGAGCAACAAGGACCACACAAAAAGAGAAAGCCAGAGAAGCAGGTATTAACATCAGACAAACAATCAAGCAGAAAACAATCCTCTGATCAAGGAAGTACCAAGGAAAAAGCTAAGCGTCCATTGACACTGGGAAGGCAAGCAACCGCATATACACAAAGAGAAAACCCCACTCCCTCTAGCACGAATGATGTTCCTTAGTGGGGTCATAAAATGTCCGCCAGAAAACCCCCAAGATGAGAGAACACCAAGGACCCCCAATAATCCTCCTCCATCTCCCACTTCGAGCATTGACGATGTTACTACTTGGGTCATGAAATGTCTGGAAGAAAACAACCAAGCTCAGAAAGCACTCAACAACCCGCAGTCCTCCTCCCCACTCCTCTTCCTTCTACCACTGATGCTGTTCCCTAATTGGGTCCTGAAATGTCTGCAAGAAAATTCCCCATCCTCTCTCTCAGATAAATCTTTCTCTCTCAGATAGGTATTTCTCTCTCTCTCTTTCTCTCTCTCCCTCCCTCTCTCTGATAGGTTCTCCCTCTCTCCCTGATAGGTCTCTCTCTCTCCCTCTCTCTAAGATGGGTCTCTCTCAGATAGGTCTCTCATAGGTCTCTCTCTCTCTGATTGGTCTATCTCTCTGAAAGCTTCTTTCTCTCTCTGATAGGTCTTTCTCTCCCTCTCCCTCTGATCTCTCAGCTCGCTCACTCTGATAGGTCTCTCTCTCTGAGATAGTTCTCTCTCTCTGATAGGTCTTTCTCTCTCTCTCTCTGTGATCTCACTTCTCTCTCTCTGATAGGTTCTCTCTCACACTCTCTCTCTCTCCGATAGGTGTTTCTCTCTCTGATCTCTCTCAGTTCTCTCTCTCTGATAGCTCTCTCAGATAGGTCTCTCTCTCTCTCTCTAAGATGGGTCTCTCTCAGATAGGTCTCTCTCTCATAGGTCTCTCTCTCTCTCTGAAAGCTTCTTCCTCTGATAGGTCTCTCTCTCTCTCTGATAGGTCTTTCTCTCTCTCTCCCTCTGATCTCTCAGCTCGCTCACTCTCTGATAGGTTCTCTCTCTCTCTAAGATAGGTCTCTCTCTCATCTCAGTACTCTCCCTTTCTTTAAGATAGGTCTCTCTCAAGATAGTTCTCTCTCTCTCTCTCTGATCGGTCTCTCTCTCTGTGATCTCAGTTCTCTGTCTAAAATAGGTCTCTCTCAGATAGGTCTCTCTCTAAGATAGCGCTCTCTCAAATAGGTCTCCCTCTGATAGGTCTCTCTCTCTCTCTCTCATCTCAGTTCTCTCTCTCTAAGATAGGTCTCTCTCTCCCTCAGACAGGTCTTTCTCTCCCTCTGATCTCTCAGCTCTCTCTCTCTGATAGGTCTCTCTCTGTGTGACCTCAGTTCTCTCTCTCTCTAAGATGGGTCTCTCTCAAACAGGTCTCCCTCTGATAGGTCTCTCTCTCTCACTTTCTGATCTGTTTTCTTTCTCTCTCTAAGATAGGTCTCTCTCTCTCTCTGATAGGTCTCTCTCTCTCTGATGTCAGTTCTCTCTCTCTCTAAGATAGGTCTCAGATAGGTCTCTCTCTCTGTGATGTTAGTTCTCTCTAATATAGGTCTCTCTCAGATAGGTCTCTCTCTCTCTGTGATGTTGAGAGAGAGATTGAGAGAGCTGAGAGATCAGAGAGAGACTGACCTATCAGAGAGAGAAAGAACTATCTCTATCTGAGATAGAGGGACCTATCAGAGAGAGGGACCTATCTCTCTAAGATAGATTTCTCTTAGATAAGTCTCTCTCTAAGCTAGCTTTCTCTCTCTCTCTGATCTCTGTTCTCTCTCTCTAACATAGGTCTCTTTCTGATAGGTCTCTTAAGACGTCTCTCTCTCTCTCTCTCTCTGATAGGTCCCTCTATCTCAGATAGAGATAGTTCTTTCTTTCTCTGATAGGTCAGTCTCTCTCTCTGATCTCTCAGCTCTCTCAATCTCTGATAGGTCTCTCTCTTTCAGATAGGTTCTCCCTCTCTCTAAGATAGGTCTCTCTCTCTCTCCGGTTCTTTCTCTCTTTGATAGTCTCTCTCTCTCTCTGATAGGTCTTTCTCTCTCTCTCCTCTGATCAATCAGCTCTCTCTCTCTCCAAGATAGATAACTCTTCGGTCTCTCTGATAGTTCTCTCTCTAAGATAGGTCTCTCTCTCTCCCTCTCTCTGATATATTTCTCTCTCTCAGATTGGTTCTTTCTCTGTCTCTAGGATAGGTCTCTCTCAGATAGGTCTCTCTAAGCTATCTCTCTCTCTCTCTGATCTGTTCTCTCTCTCTCTCTAAGATAGGTCTCTTTCTGATAGGTTTCTAAGATACCTCTCTCTCTCTCTGATAGGTCTCTCTCTCTCTCTCTCTGATAGGTCCCTCTATCTCAGATAGATTCTCTCTCTAAGATAGGTCTCTCTCAGATAGGTCTCTCTCTCTCATAGGTCTCTTTCCCTCTCTGATAGGTCTATCGCTCTGATGGGTTCTTTCTCTCTCTGATAGGTCAGTCTCTCTCTCTGATCTCTCAGCTCTCTCAATCTCTGATAGGTCTATCTCTTTCAGATAGGTTCTCCCTCTCTCTAAGATAGGTCTCTCTCTAATAGGTCTCTCTCTCTCTCTGATCTCAGTTCTATAAGATAGGTCTCTCTCCCTCTGATTGGTGTTCTCTCTCTCTCTCTCTAAGATAGGCCTCTCTCTCTGATAGGTCTCTCTCTCTCTAAGATAGGTCTCTCAGATTGGTCTCTCTTCCTGATAGGTTCTCTCTCTAAGATAGATCTCTGTGAGATAGGTCTCTCTCTCTCTGATCTCAGTTCTCTTCCTCTCTCTCTCTAAGATAGGCCTCTCTCAGATAGGTCTCTCTCTGAGGTCTGTCTCTCTCTGATCTCAGTTCTCTCTCTTTAAGATAGGTCTCTCTCAGATAGGTCTTTCTCTTTCTCTCTCTGATTTGTCAGCTCTCTCTCTCTCTCAGATATGTTCTTTCTCTCTCTCACTGATAGGCCTTTCTCTCTCTCTCCCTCTGATCTCTCAGCTCTCTCTCTCTGATAGGTCTTTCTCTCTCTTTCCCCGATCTGTCAGCGCTCTCTCTCTCTCTGATAGGTTCTTTCTCTCTCTGATAGGTCTCTCTCTCTCTCTCTGATGTCAGTTCTCTCTCTGATAGGTCTGTCTGACAGGTCTCTCTCTCTCTCAGATAGGTTCTCTCTCTCTCTCTAAGATAGGTCTCTCTCTGATAGGTCTCTCTCTCTGTGATCTAAGTTCTATCTCTCTCTAAGATAGGTCTCTTTCAGATAGGTCTCTCTCTCTCTCTCTGATCTCAGTTCTCTCTGTAAATAGGTCTTGCTGTGATAGGTTTCTCTCTCTGATCTCAATTCTCTCTCTTTCTCTCTAAAATAGGTCTCTCTCAGATAGGTCTCTCTCTCTCTGATCTCAGTCTTCTTGCTGTCTAAGATAGGTCTCTCTCTGACAGGTGTTTGTCTCTCTCTGTCAGCTCTCTCTCTCTGATAGGTCTCTCACTCTCTGACAGGTCTCTCTCTCTCTCTGTGTGTGTGTGTGTGTGTGTGTGTGTGTGTGTGTGTGTGATAGGTTCTCTCTCTCTCTCTCTGATAGGTCTTTCTCTCTCCCCCCCCTCTGATCTCTCAGCTCTCTCTCTCTCTGATAGGTCTCTCTCTGATAGGTTTTCTGTCTCCCTCTGATGTCAGTTCTCTCTCTCTCTCTCTCAGATAGGTCTCTCTCTCTCTCTCATCTCAGTTCTCTCTCTCTCTCTAAGATAGGTCTCTCTCAGATAGGTCTCTCTCTTTCATCTCAGTTCTCTCAGATAGGTCTCTCTCTCTCAGATAGATTCTTTCTCTCTAAGATAGGTCTCTCTCTGATAAGTCTTTTTCTCTGCCTCTAATCTCTCAGCTCTCTCTCTCTCTAAGATAGGTCTCTCTCAGGTCTCTCTCTGTCAGATAGGTCTCTCTCTCTCTGATAGGTCTTTCTCTTTCAGATAGGTTATCTCTGATAGGTCTATCACTGTCTGTCTCTCTCTCTCTCTCTGTCTCTCTAAGATAGGTCTTTCTCAGATAGGTTCTCTATCTCTCTATGGTCTCTCTCTCTCTCCCCTCCCTCCCTCTTATGTCTCTCTTACCTGGATGAGGTTGGGGTACAGCCCGGCCATCAGGACTCCTTTCACCAGTTCCTCTTCCTCACTGTACTGGTTGCAGACAGACGACGGCAAAAGGCAATCCGATGGGGTCGGCACCAGGTAAGCTTCGTAGAGGTTCTCGGAAAACTGCTTCACGAGGCCTGCGGGCGGGCAGGGAGAAAAAGCACGGAGGAGTTAAAGACTTGTCCATCCAGCACAGGAGTCCAAACTGGGTCAACCTTAAAAAGACTGGTGGACTTATTCAACTCCCAGAATGCCCTGGTGAGCAGACTGTAAATCGACTGTGGTGGCCAAGCGCAGGGGTGTTCTCGACCTACGACTGTTTGGGCGCCATTTGAATGAATTAATTTCTTCTGCCAACCATCTCCTTCCTCCCTCCCTCCTTTCCTTTCTTCCCAGCTCCCCATCTACTTCCATCCATCCATCTTCCCCCTTTATCTCCTTCTTTATTCCTTCCCTCATCTCCTTCCTTCCATCATCATCCCCCATACCTCCTTCCTCCCTCCTTTTCCCCTAACTCATCTCCTTCTTCCCTCTCCCTCTCTCCTTTCCTTTCTTCCCAACTCCCAATCTCCTTCCTTCCATCCATTTCTTTCCTTCCTCCTCTCCCTTCGTCATCTCCTTCCTTGCCCCATCCATCTTCTTCCTTCATCCATCCCTCATCCTCCCTCCCTTCCTTCCTATCTCCTCCTTTCCTTTCTTCCTTTCCATCTCCTTTCTCTCCATCTCTTCCCTTTCCTTTTTACCTTTCTTCTTCTCCCCCTCATTCATTTCTTTCCTTTGTTCCTTCCATTCACACACACACACACATCCATCCTTGCCCTGGAAGGTGAGCCGTGGTATTGTAGTGCTTAGCATGCAGGAATTACAGCTGCACTCTGCTCACTGTCAGGAGTTTGATCCTGACTGTTTTAAGGTGGACTCAAGCCTTGCGTCCTTCCATGGGTGCAAACAAGGACCCAGATAGTTGGGTGTGTATGTGTATGGGTGTGTGCAACATGTACTGGCTCTCTAAACATCTTGGAAAGGACTCTGAAGTATGTAAATCTAAGGCAGGGGTGTCAAAGTAAATTTCACTGAGGGCCGCACCAGATCTATTATTGACCTCTGGGGGACCAGGCCAGCATGGTCGACTGGGTGGGTGTGGCTGACTGAGTGGACATGGCCAGCCGGATGCTACTCACCAAACTGCTGGCCCGATGTTACCTCTTCACTTTGGGTAGACCAGGGCCTAAACCCTGCAAGCCGGATTTGACAACATCGCGGGCTGGATTCTAACCACGGGCCTTGTGCTCACCACCCCTATCTGAAGGGCTGTGGTGAGTGCTACAATGGGAAAAAGAGAACGCCAGGTAGAGGGTGGTTGTGTTGCTTGAGAGGCGTGAGACGCTCACCGTTGATGAAGCGCAAACTGGGGGCGTAGAGCGAATAATCCTGCAGGTAATCATCGCGAGCGCGGCTGTCTCGGCGCCGCAGGATGTCTTCCCAGCCTGCCACGGCCCGCACAAAGGCCAGGTGATCGCTGCCACTCTCCCGGCTCAGCACAGCCTTGGCCTAAGGGGCAACCGTTACAAAATAGGAGAGAATTATGTAGCTGGAAGGGACCTTCGGGGTGATCTAGTCCAACCCCCTGCTCAAGCAGGAGAATCATAGAATAGTCGGAAGGGACCCCAAAGGTCCTCTAGTCCAGTCCCCTGCTCTAGCAGGAGACTCTGACAGAATCAGAGTTGGAAGGGGCCTTGGAGGTCATGTAATCCAATCTCCTGCCCGAGCCCAGAGTGGGAAGGGCCCTAGGAGGTTCTCTAGTCCCACTCCTCACTCTAGGAGAAAACTCTCCTCCTCCTCTCCTCTCCCCGCGTGAGCTCCCTCACCTTGTCCACCTCTGTTCGGTTCTGCAGGCTGCTACTGAAAGGGTCGCGGGTCAGGCAGGAGACGATGAGCAGGAGGGGCTCAATGCAGCGGTAGATGGAAGCCAGCACGATGGCCTTGGCCAGCCGGGGATCAGTGGAGATCTGGGCCAGGCGCTTGCCCAGAGTGGTCAGAGCCTCTCGGGGATCCAGCACTCCTGGGAAGAGGAATTGGGCATTGAGCAGAGTGAGGGTGAGGGAAAATGAGAATTGCCAGAACTGGGCCGTTCTTCGCAAGAAACTCACCAATTTCCTGCAGGAGGATGACGGCCTCATCTACGGCTTTGATGTCGGGGCTGTCCAGGGCTTTGGAGAGAAACTCAACGGCCTGCAAGGGGAAAAAAACAAACGCAATTCAACGGAATGGAGACGACCAAAATTCAGACGTGGTTTGGAAAAAAAATGATAAAACAACATCTTGATTTCAAACCACAAATATTTCTATTAGGGGTCTACCTGAAGAATATCGTTAAGGAAAATGCATACTTAGCTATTCATATACTGCCCACGCTTCGCTACAAAATGATGTGGTTGGGCTTAGTTTTGGGGGGAGGAAAATAAGGGCAGGGGGAAAATTCTGCCTCTACCAGCATCCATTGGTATTCATCTGGCTAGCGTCCTGTTAGTGTGTGAGAGAATTGAGGGCTGTTTGGAAACTGAAACCATATTTGCTGTGTGAGCAAGGAACAGCAAGGAGCCTGGGTGTGGCTTAGCTCAACTGTCCTGGACTAAAGCTGCCCAGGGCTGTGAAACTGAAGCTGAAACTCCTCTCCTCTGCTTGTGTTTTGCATTGGGAACATATTTCTTTCCAGGTGGAGAGGAGGAGAACTCCTTAGCATCAGAGCGTGTTAATAATAATAATACAGAAAATACTAATGCTGTGATGGGCATTTTGAAAAATCCTTTCTTAGTGAGCACCTAGAAGCCAAGAAGAACCAAAGGGCCAAATTTCAAGTTTGTAGGCTTTACAGTTCTGGAGATTTTGTGATGATGTGTGAGTGGTATTTAATAATAATTAATATGTAATGAAGAATGTTATAATTTTTATTGATTGTACAAGATGCTTGTACCCAGACAACACACTCTCCAACGGAAGATGGAATGATATACATACATCATATATATAATTCAGTCAGGATCTCCTGCCTGAGCAGGGGGTTGGACTAGAGGACTTCCCAGGCCCCTCCCAACTCTTGTTATTCGGCAGTAGTCTCCTGCTTGAACAGAGGGCTGGACTAGATGACCTCTGAGGTGCCCTCCAACTCTTGATTTTGTCATTCTGTAAAGGTTTACTGACTAGTAGACCTCCAAGATCCCTTCCAACTATAAGTCTTTAAGTTTCTCCAGCTTGAGCAGGGGGATCAGACTAGATGACCTCTAGGGTCGCCTTTCCAACTGTGCAATTCTTTAGGGGGGGATCTCCTGCTTGAGCAGAGGTTGGACTATATGACCTCCAAACTCCCTTCTATGTTACTCTGTAATTTTCTAAGGGTCTCCTGGCTTGAGCAGGGGGTTGGACTCGATGACCTCCAAGGTCCCTTTCAACCCTGTGAAGGTCTCTCTTGTTTGGGCAGGGGGCTTGACCTTCTAGTCCTTAAGCAAGTCTAAAACATCAGAAAACCCGCTCTGGGAACCCTCTTCCCGCACCCATCCCACGTTCAAAGACCTTGGTTTGTTTGCGACGACAGCAGTGGTGGGACCAGGGAGCGTGCGCTTCACGCACGCATAACCGCTGCACCCCAAAACAGCTAAGACGCGTCAGTCTGCTGTGCCGCACGAATCATCTAAGCTACAAAACTGGGAAAACCTAGGATAGGAAAAGGCAGGGCCAACTGCTCAGCGGCACTACCGGTTCGCCCAAACTGTTGCAACCTGGTCGAAACAGACAAGGATTGGCCATGAGTATCACCGTTTTCTCCGGCTGGTGGATCTTGGTTTGGACCACCAGATTCTCCAGCGGCGTGCGCAGGATTTCTGGCACTTGGTAGGTGGGCATGCGGTCCAGGCGGCTGCGTGGGAAGAGGTGGTAGGCGAAGCCCGACTGGCAGCGCCCGGCTCGTCCTCGGCGCTGGATGACATTCGATTTCGATACCCAGACAGTCTCCAAGCATGAAACCTGGGAAAGTGGGGAAGACGGAGGGAAAGAGAGAGAGGGAGGGAGAGAGGGAGAAAACAAGCAGGGAATGAAGGAGAAATTTCCAGACGGAAAGGGCAATTAACCAGTGGAACTTCTTGCCACAAGAAGCTGTGGGTGCTCCAAAGTTAGTTTTCTTTTTAAAAAAAGGAACCCTAATCCTAACCCTAGTAATAAACCTAGCCCTGATCCTAATGCATAAGTCTAACCCTAACCTAGCTCTAACCCTAACTTTAAACCTAACCCTAACCCTAGCCCCAAAACAAGCCCTAATACATACCTAACTCTAACTGTAAGCCTAACGTTATCCCTTATGCATAATTCTAACCCTAACTTTAAACCAAACCCTAACTCTAATGTATAACCTAACCTTAAACCTAACACTAAGCCTAGCCTACCCCTAACCTTAACCCTAACCTTAAACCTAATGTATTAACCCTAACCCTAGCCTCTAACCTAACCTTAACACTAAGTGTAACCTTAAGTAGCCCTAATTCTAACCCCTAACCTAGCTCTAAGCCTAACCCTAAACCTAACCCTAATATATAAGCCTAAACCTAAGCCCAGGGGTGCTCCCAGTTCTGCCTAGTTCTATCGAGCCAGTAGCTCTGAAGAGCAGCAGACACCGAACCGCCTGCCCGGGCTCTTACCTGACCTTTATTTCCTGGTTTTTCAACCACAGCTGCTTTGCGCGGCACAGCTGTGGCTGAAAAAGCAGGAAAAAAGAGGCTTTTCAAAGGCCGCGCACCCATACGCTGGCACTGCATAAGGTTTTGTTTCATTGAAGGATGCATCAGGGTTATGTTTGACCTCTGGTGGGGGGCAGGGTGGACGTGACCAGCTCAATGTGAGTGTGTCTCCCAGCGCCTACTGATTTAATCCTGGAGAAGGGGGAAGGATAGCCCACCCACCCCCTTTGAAGAACCCCCACCCCACCCGGTCCACATCGCCAACCTTGGTCTTCAGATCGTAGCGCTCCTCCTTGTGGGTCCCGCTGTCCACCACATGCACGATGTCATTGATGGTGATGGAGGTCTCGGCAATGTTGGTGGCCAGGACGATTTTCCGCACGCCGGGGGGAGGCCGGGGGAAGATGCTCTGCTGGTCCATCATCGGGATATTGGAATGAACTTAAAAAAAAAAAAAGAGGGTCCGGGGTGGGGGGAGGGAAGAGGAAGAAGATGATTACAGCCATCCAGGGATGGGATTCTCCGGGTTTAACAACTGGTTAGGTGATCACACGATTGGCATGCACGTGTGGGCTTTGCATGCAATTTGCACATGCCTGTGTGCGCACTTGACGCACTAATCAACTGAGTCGATACTGGTAGGTAAAGCGCAGGGGCGGGCAAGCAGGTCCACGTGATGGTTGCATTGAACTGGTTCGTTGCCAGATGATGTTTTGGAACAATGGCTTTGGCCGAACTGGTCCAAAACGGTCAAATCCTCCCCCTGACTTGCAACCATCCATCACCAGTCCTTGTTTTCCGAGACAAACTGTCTCTTTTACAGGGAGAGTCAGGGGTGGGATTCGATCGGTTCGGACTGGTTCCATAAAACCGGTTGTTACAATTCTGCATAGTTCGGAGAACCAGCAAATCACGTCACTGTCTGGCCCCTCCCGTCCCCTCCCCAGCCCAGTCAGTCCTTATCACAGGTGCCCAACATCGCTGACTGCGTTCTCCCCCGCCCAGTCAGTCCTTAAGGTATTTCTTTTTTTTCCCCCTCCCGACGATCAGCTGTGCCGGGATCCCCCTCGCTGTCTTCCTGCTTCACCCAGGAGGCTTCTCTGAGGCCTAGGAAACAAAAAAAAATGGAGCACGGGGGGGAGGCAGAGCAAACGCCCCCCCCAGGAGGCTTCCCTGAGGCCCAGGAGGCAAAAAAAAAAAGAGGGGGGGGGTNTTTTCAGCAAAAAAAAAAAAAAAAGAAGCCATGGCTACGCCCACAGAACCAGTTGTTAAAAAATTTGAATCCCACCTGTGGTAATAGCACACTCAAGACATAGCTGTGCCCACCCCGGGGGAGCAACGGAAGGGCAGGACGAGACTCTTTTTCTCACCTGGTAAGATAAGGTAGCGGCTGTTGTGAGACCCCAGGATTTCCAAAAGGCGTTGCTGGACCCCCTTAATCTCCTGCCAGCCCGGAAGGAAGCAGAGGATGCCACCTGCAAAAGAGAGGATACGGTACTTCCAGTTTCATGAAAAAAAAAAAAGGATTAGCGCAGGGGTNGAGAGGATACGGTACTTCCAGTTTCATGAAAAAAAAAAAAGGATTAGCGCAGGGGTAGGCAACCTGCGACTCTGGAGCCGCATGTGGCTCTTTCCTCCCTCTGCTGCAGCTCCCTGTTGCCGGTTGGCTCCACAATTGACAGGGCGTTCGGTTAGAGGAGGTAGAGAAAAAAGGATGCCGTGCTCGAAGGAGACTCTATGGTGGGGGAACTACCATAGAGTCTGGTCAGCTCCAGAATTGAACGGGGGGAGGTTCCAATTAGGCTCTTTGAGTATTTAAGGTTGCCCATCCCTGTCCTAGAAATTAACAGATTTCCTAACTGTGAGAAGAATTAACCAGTGGAACTCCTTGCCACCAGAAAAAAAAGTCTGCAAGGAAACCACCAAGATCAGAGGGCACCAAAAAATCCACACTCATTTGTCCTCCTCCTCTTCCTCCACCTCTTCTATACAATCCCCACTTTCTTTCGCCCTGATGATGTTCCCTAGTTAGGTCATGAGACATCTGCAAAGAAGCCACCCAGCTCAGAAAGCACTAAGAACCCCATAGACCTTCCTTCTCCTCATTTTCCTCCATTTCTCTACCTCCTCCTCTTCTATACAAACCCCACTCTTCTGGCCCTGATGATGTTATCTAGTCAGGCCATGAAACGTCTGCCAGATAATAACTGAGCTTGGAGAGCAGCGAAGGTCCCTCCTCTCAACCCCAATCTACAAATAATCTCCTTTATTGCTGCTGCTGCTATTATTATTATTATTATTATTATTATTATCATTATCATTATTATTATTATCATCATCATTCACTAAACATGAAACTCGATCAACTGAACATTTAAAAATGTACCACAAATAACACTGACTGGAGCTGATGGTTGATTCAGGTTGCTACTCATATTTTATAATACTCCTGTAAAATTTTACATTTTTATGTTCATATTTTTATATTATATAAAAATATGAATATAAAATACAATATTTTATAATTATCATTATCATCATTGTTAGGTTTATAAACTTTTGTTCATAAAACATGAAATTCAGTCAATTGAACATTTTAAAATGTATCACAAATGTTATCAATCTTATTACAGGTTGCTACCCATATTTTATACTTTTTAAATTTTACCCATATATACTGTGTATCTGTGTGTGTTTGTGTGTGTGTGTGTGTGTGTGTGCGCGCTGTTCAGCTTCCTTCGGGTATTATCCCACGTCATTGTAGTTGTGCTTTTAAAGTTGTGGCAAACGTTTTCAGCAGATCTCATCTGCCATCATCAGTGCTTCTGTATTGTAGTTTTACAATCCCTACAGAATACAGAATAATAATAAATAAATTATTAATAAATTAATAATAAATAAGAATGTAATTTACCAATACAGAATACTTACAAACTCAATAGACAGAAGCCTGATGATGGCCAGATGAGATTTCTCTGAAACGTGCTACAAACTTTAAAAGCACTACAATGACGTGGGATAATACCCGAAAGAAGCTGAACAGCACACATGTAAGTACCTGCGAAAACTTAAAAAAACAAAACAAAAAACCAACATATGTGTGTGTGTGTGTGTGTGTATATGTGTGTGCTGTTCAGCTCCCTTCGGGTATTATCCCACGTCATTGTAGTGCTTTTCAAGTTGTAGCAATGTTTCAACTTTACATAATATTATATAATATATATATAATATATATATTATATAAAATGTAAACATATTTTATAATTATTATAATCATTATCATTGTTGTTAGTATTTTAAACTTTTATTCATTAAACATGAAATTCAGTCTACTGACCATTTAAAAATGTATCACAAATATTGTTGACTGGCACTGATGGTTGATACAGGTAGCTGCCATTATATTATTATTATTAGTAGTAGTATATTTTTAGTATTATTTATTACTATTTTTAATTTTTACATTATTATTACTATTGCTATTATCATCGTTATTATGATGGATGTCCACACCCCTATCCAGTCCCATTTGTCTGCTCTTCCAACGCAATCCTCGTTTCTCCTGTGGCACTCCCCCACTGGGGAAAAATGAAACGGCCCGCCCCAAGATAAAACCACGAGATTCGCCGGTCGTGCTAAAAGGGAATCAACTGTTTTTGCTTCTCCCCAACCCAAAGCCAACCCAAAGCCAACCCCCTGTAAATTGTCCCCCCCAAAAAACCCAGCTGCCCCTTCTCCAGCGACCCCACCATGGGTAGAGCAATGGGGGACCGGAGAGAATGAACGCACCTGGTTCGCCGTGGGCATCAATCTGAAGGACAAGATCAGCGATCAGCTCCAGGTCCACAATGCATTCGTCGTCCGATTGCTGGGGGTGGGGGTGTGAGTGCGGGGAAGTGAAAAAGAGAGACAAGACAGGCAGTTCTCGACTTACAATGAAAATGGAGCCCAACACTTCTGTCATTAAGCAACACATATGTAGCCACCCACCCACCTCTATCTTCCCATTTCTACCTCTTATCTACCTCTATCCATCCATCCATTCGTATTTCTATCCATTATCCATCCATCCTTTATCCCCATCTATCTCTATTTTTCCATTATGTAACTGTCACTCCATATCTATGTCCATCTTTTTTAATTCTCTATCCCGATTTACCCATCTACTCATCTATCCACCCATATCTATTTGTCTTTATTTCTATCTCTCTATCCTTATCTACCTACCCATGCATGCCTGCAACCATCCAATCTATTTCTGTCTTTCCTTCTCTTTCCCTATTTATCTATTATCTATCTATCTATTCCATTGATATCTATTTGTCTTTATTTCTCTCTATCCTTATTTATCCATTCTATCCATCCATCGATCTCTATCTGTCTTTATTTCTCTCTATCCCTATTTATCCATTATCTATCAATCCATCAATTTATCTCCGTCTTTATTGCTCTCTGTCCCTATTTATCCATTATTTATCGATCAATCTTTATTTATTTTCCCGTTATTTCTCTATCCCTATTTATCTATTATCTGCACTATTATTAATCTTCTCATCACTCCTTATCACCCCCACCACTTGTGACTATATGACTATAACTTTGTCACTTGTATCCTTACGATTTATACTGTTTCCTAGTATGATTTGATTGCTTATTGTACCCTGACTATCATTAAGTGTTGTATCTTATACTTGACGAATGTATCTTTTCTTTTTGGTGCACTGAGAGAGCATTTGCACCAAGACAAATTCCTTTTGTGTCCAATCACACTTGGCCAATAAAAGGATTCTAATTCTATGTACCTATCTACCACCCATCCAATCTATTTTTAATTCTCTCTCTATCCCTATTTATCCATTATCTACCTATTCAACCATCAATCTATCAGTCTTTTATCTCTCTATTCCTATTTATTCATTAATAGTTATCAATACATCTCTACTTATCAATACATCTCTCCAATTTGTCTATTTCTCTCTATCCCTATTTATCCATTATCAATCTGCCCATCCCTCTATCCGTCCAATCTGTTTTATTTCTCTCTATTCCCATTTATGCATTATCTACCTATCCGTCCATCTCTATTTATCTCCCTGTCCCAGCTTTATTTCTCTATCCCCCCTATCTGTTTAACCATCCATGTATCCATCCCTCCACCCACATCGTTCCTGACCTCTCGGTTTGCCCCTTTTCACCTGAGAGCTAGTGCAATGTCCCCAACCCTCCCCTCTGCTTGTTCCAGCGTCCCACCTTGATCTCGTAGTGACGATGCCGGCCGACCATGGACATAATGTCCTCCAGGTAGTACTCTTTGACTGGGTACATGAACCCTGGCACTTTAACCACAGGACAGTCCCCAAAGTACTGCGAGAAACGCTGGTTGTCTCCCGTGGCGCTCATCAGCACCAGGCGCAACTGCCGGTTCTGCTTCTGAATCCCCTTCAGCAGGATGAGCAGGAAGTCGGTGTTGACGTCCCGCTCGTGGACCTCGTCCACAATGACATGGCTGACCCCTTCCAGCCGGGGGTTGCCCTGCAGTTTTCGCAGCAGGATGCCCACGGTGCAGAAGAGCAAAGCGCCGCCTCGGGCTGGCGGCTTGCTCTCCAGCCGCACCTGGTAGCCGACATTTCGCCGCAGACTGGGGCCCAGCTCTTGGGCCACGCGCTGGGCCACAGAGATGGCGCTGATGCGCCGGGGCTGGGTGACCACCACGTTGCACTGGGCACCGCGGCCCTCCAGGATGAAGTGTTCCAGCAGCAACTGGGGGATGCGGGTGGTTTTCCCGCAGCCCGTATCGCCAGCGATCACCACCGCCGGGTGCTGTTCCACGGCCGAGAGGATGGCTTCCTTGTGGGAGTCCACGGGGAGTGGGTGGCTCTCCTGCCACAGGCTCCCCCGCCTCTTCCAAAGAGCCAGGAGGTTCTGGCTGAGACGGACCTCTTCCGATTCGGAGAGCGGGATGTAGGTTTTGCCTGTGATGGCATCGCTGAGGGCGCCACCACTCTCCTTACTTAGGTTCATCATGTCATCCGTCAGCCGGGGCGGCCGGGAGTCCCGGGAGTCAACGGGGTACTGAGAGGAAAGCAAAGGAAGAGGGGTGGAAAGGGGTTTGTGATCCTTTTGCAATAACAGCCAGGCACTGATGAGCTATAGGCCTGGTAGAGAATGGGGTTGGTTCCATCCTGAATAGAGGTTATCCTCCACTTACGACCATTCGTTTAGTGATTGTTCGGACTTAGGAAGGGCTTGCGGAAGAAATGATTGAAGACTTTTTCACACTTATGACTATCATTACATCCCCAGTCAAGTGGCTTGTATATGTACACACACACACAAAATCCATCTATCATCTATCTACCCATCCATATATATCTGTCTGTCTCTGCCTATCATTTATTTCTATCTCTTTCATCTCTATCATTTCTCCATCTCACTTTCTAATCCATCATATCTATCTATCCATCCATCCGCCATATATTTTTCTCTCATCTCTCTCTCCATCTCATCATTTCACTATCTAATCTATCCATATCTATCTATCTGTCTATCTGTCTATCTATCTATCTATCTATCTATCTATCTATCTATCTATCTATCTATCATGTATTTTTCTATCATGTCAATCCATCTCTCTAATCCATCCATATCTCTCTGATCCATATCTATTTCTTTCTGTCTCTATCATAATCTCTATCATCTCTAATCCATCCATTCGTACTTATCATCTATTTTTTTTCTCTCTAATCCATCCATATCTATCTACCTACCTACCTACCTACCTATCTATCTATCTATCTATCTATCTATCTATCTATCTATCTATCTATCCAACTGCCATATATTTTTCTCTCATCTCTCTCTCCATCTCTCTCATCATTTCACTATCTAATCCATCCATACCTATCTATCTATCTATCTATCTATCTATCTATCTATCTATCTATCTATCTATCTATCTATCTATCATCTATTTTTCTTTCTATCATCTCAATCCATCTCTCTAATCCATTCCTATCTCTCTGATCCATGTCTATTTCTTTCTGTCTCTATCATCATCTCTATCATCTCTCTCTAATCCATCCATCTGTACTTATCTATCATCTATTTTTTTCTCTCTCTCTAATCCATCCCTCTAACCCATATCTATCTACCTGATTCCCAAACTTTTTCAGTCCACCATCCCCTTGGTGCTACAAACTCACCCTCATTGCCCCTCCACCAAGGGGTGGGATTCAAATTTCTTAGCCTGTTCTGTGGGCATGGCCAAATTTATGGGTGTGGCTTGGAGGTCATGTGATCGGGTGGTGTGGTTTGCTGGTTGGGCATGACTTGGAGGTCATGTGACCGGGTAGGCGTGGCCATGTGACTGGCAAACCAAATACAAGTGATCCTTGTTTAATGGCCAGTTGCTTAGCAAGTGTTCTAATTTATGACTGACCTCTCCAGAGCAACTGTTTTTGGAGTTTTGACAGCCATGCACACGTCCACACACACATTCTTCCAACAAGGTAGTCACCCGGCAGCGTCACTTGTGACGAGTCTCCCAGAGTCCCAGGCGCTATTGTCCAGTCATGCCTGGTCCCGCGATGCCCAGAAAAGCGGGCAGGTAAGGCTTCCGGGTCCAACAAAGGGGCTCGGGTCCCTCTTTTGGGGAAAGGGCTGGGAACTTCAAGGAGCTGCGAGAGAAGTGAGCTGCAGGAAAGGTGAACCAGCCCACCCGTCGCTACTTGGCTCTCCGCCAGCCCACTTCTCATCAGCTGCTGGGGCTCGTGGGTCATAGCTGCTGAGGGGGAGTGCAGGAGGCAACCAGGAGGCACGAGACTTACACCGTCTGCATCGCCCCTCTGCCAGCTGCCCCTCCGAGTGTTTCAGCAGAGTGTGGGCCACCGCTATGCAAGTTCCATGGGTGGAAGATCCACTCTTGCCATGCTTGACTTGCATCATAATCACAGCAGCGGCCTGCATTCAGCCAAAGTGCACAAGCTGGTAGGCAGCAGAGGGAAGGGGCGGCAGGAAAAGCATTGTGGCTCCCTGTTTGCCTCCCCTGACCCTAGCAGGCAAGCCCCAGCAGCTGCGGAGAATCCAGGCGGGACCCAAGCAGCAATGGGTCAGCCCTGGCTCACCTTCCTCTTGGCTACCAGCAAGCTAGGCAAGGTGGGGGGAAGCTGAATTGCATCCTGCGAGGGGCCCACTCCCAGCACTCCTCTGCCACCCCCTTGCCTCTTAGCGTCCCCTAAATCATCCCATCACCCCCAGGGGATGGTACGGCTGGGAACCACTGATCTATCATCTATTTATCTACGTTATGTATCTATCTCTATTTATTTCTATTTTTCTCTCATCCATCCATCTCTTTCTATTTTTCTCTCTTTGTTAGGAATATGAGTCACCTAACAGCTATTTGGGTTAGAAATATATTAACCAGGATAAACATTTTAAAACTGTATCTTTCAGAAAATGCAAAACTGTAATTAGGTGTGGTTTCTCAAACAGCCATAAGATGGAACCAGAAACCTGGGTTGTCTTAGTCTTAGTCTCAGAAGAGAAGAAGCCTCAGTGAGAGTCTGTTTCCTTCTGTTGGAGAATATTGCCATTCTAATTGACTGATATTCCTGGATTTGATGTAAGTCTGTTACTGAACTGTTTTTGACACCGGATTTTGTTATTGGATTATCCCTGGATTGAAAACTGACTGATTTACTTGTGAATTATTTTGGATTGCTTATTTTGTACTTTGCTTCAACCTTTCTGGAAGTAAAAATCTACATTTACTGTACAGTGTATCTGTGTGCTCTGTGTGTATTATTCCAACACAACTCTCTATACGTCTCCCTGTATGCGCTCAGTCTCCTAACGGGGAATTACCTCAACTGGTTATGGGTCCAGGCCATACCAGGCTCAGATAACTGAGGGTTAGTGTAAATACACAATACTGTATACAGACAGCTGTTTCCTGCTTAATTGTGGTTTACTATCCTGGTAAAGATGGCACAAGTCACTTCAACATGTCTATCACTGATAACCCTGGTTGGATGGAAACAAACTTATGTTTCCTGGTCTGTGAAATGCAGTCTACTTCTATGTAAAAGGTTTATGGAATGTAGTTCAAAATCCACCAGATGTAGATGCTTGGATCCAGAAAATGAGGATATGTCAAGAAGCTTGCTGACTTTAAACAGAACCAACGAACGAGCCCTTTGTATAATTGACTAACACTGAGTGACCAGCAGCTAGTGCCATATTCGTGGAGAAGAGTCTGCTGCTAGGTATGGGAGAATTTGAAGAGGATTTATGTTTGTGACAGTGTAGGTGTACACATACATCTTACAGGTAAACTGTTTAGAGCATGTCTTCTGAAAGGTGGAGAATATGTTCGCTTCATTTAAACTTCATGAAAAGAACTTTTCAAGAGCTCCATGAAAAAGAACTGATTATTTCAGAGCTGTAATCAAGTTTACATCATTCTTTCCTCATTGGATGAAAGTTATGATGATTATATGTCATAATATATAGGTCTTCCAGTGAACATACATATATGTATCTTCTCTGGAAGACCTGACCAAGGAATAAACTGACATTGACTGACTTAACTGGAAGATTGTTAGAAAGAAGCAAGAAGATGGCTGGATAGGGACCCAACTGGGGAAGGAACAACACAAGAAAGAGGATTTATCTTCAACTGCCTATACTGTTAGGAATGTTTTTCTTGTAGGGCAGGGGGACATATAGCTAAATTCTGTAAAAAGGGAAAACAGCCCAGAAATCTAGTAAACACCGGAAGGCTAAGAAGAAGTGTTAGTTAGCTATGTCTAGCAATCAACTGTAAACAATGATTTGTGGGTTGTTGATAGTGGAGCATCACAATGCATTACTAAAGATAAAAACAGGTTTGTAAAGATGTCCACGAGTAAACATGTATCATTAGCAAATAGATGGAAGATTAAAGCATCAGGTCAAGGTACTGCATATTGTTCTTCTATAAATGAACATTTAACCATGTTATATGTACATAAACTAAAATTTAATTTATTGTCAGTAAAGGCTTTAGTTAATCTTGGTTATGTAGTAACCTTTAGGGGAGATAACTAAGTGTATGTAGTAACTTTAAGTGCATGTAGTAACCTTTAGGGGAGAGGAGGGTAAAAGTATTACTGCTAGTTTAAAAAATGATTTATATGTGATACATGATGATCAGCTGAAGACGGCTAACTCAGTTTATAACCATGTTAAGCCACATGATGAATGTATACATTTACTGCATAAACGTCTAGGGCACATTAATTTCAAAATGCTCAAACAAACTGTTGAATTGTCAGAAGGAGTAAAATTGAAATCCTGTAGCAAGTATTTACACTGTAATGCGCTCATTCTCCTAACGGGGAATTACCTCAACACTTATTCTTGTTCCTATTATTATTATTGTTATTATTATTTTGTTAATAATATTATTATTTCTGAATTAGCCAAATTTGGAACACCTCATAGGCCTAGAAAGGAGGAATTGTTGAAATAAGANGGTCCTAAAAAACCAAGTTTAGGAGGTGCCTGTTATATTTTGAGTTTCTGCTATCTTATGAAAAACAAAACAGAAACTTTCCAACCTTTCTTTAATTGGCTGAGGTTTGCTGAGAGAAAAATGAAAAGTAAAGTAATTACTTTAGTTACTGAAAATTGGACTGAATTTGTTTACAAAAGATTCCAAAATCTGTTGAAATTGGCTGGTGTTGAGCATAAACGTTCTGCACCTTACAAACCCCAACATAACTCGTTTATAGAACGGAGAGGGCAAACATTACAAGCCATGGATCGCACTATGTTATCTGATTCAGGTTTACCTGAAACACTGGGGTGAAGCCATAAGTGTAGCAATCATGTGTTTCTGTCTTTCTATCATCTCTCTCTCCATCCATATTCATCCATCTGGATGTACAATTCATTTAGGGACTGTTCCAAGTTACAACGGCGCTGAAAACAGTGATTGAGGACCTTTTCCCCCATTTATGACGGTTGCGGCACCTTCAGGGTCATGTGAACAAAAATCAGACCCTGGGCAACTGACTCGTATTTATGACAGTCACAGCATCCCGGGCTCGTGAGATCCCCTTTGGTGATCTTCTGCCAATGGGGAAGTCGGATTCACTTAATGACCGTGAGACTAATGTCACAACCGCAGCAGTTCCCTTAGGAACAGAGGTAAACTTTCGTAAAAAGGGATGACACTCACTTCGCAAAGATAACCCTTGGCAGAAATGTCAGGTGCCTATGCGGTTGCCAAACGACTATATGTATCATCTGCTTCCTGTCGGCTTGGATGCTCCACTTTCAGTCCAAACTTACGTGGTTCAAGTAGTTCTCGATCTTGCGCAGCGTAGCTTCAGGGACTTTGATGTGGCAGGGCTTCCTCTGGTTTTCCCCCAGCTCCCGTAGGGACGTCATGTTGTACATGGCGTGACTCAATGGGTTGTTATTCTTGTCAACTAAACCAAGACTCTGGAGGGAGAGAAGGAGGGACACGTGAAGACACTGGACGGCTGTGGGAGTCCCCAGAAATCAAGGGGGAGAGGGTAATGTACGATAATTCTATAATCTTATGTATTATTCCATAATTCTGTAAAGTCCTGTAATTTCTGTAATACGCTGCAAATTAGTAATATCCTATAAAATTCCAGTAGTATTCTGTATTTCTGCAATATTCAGTAATGTTCTATGATATTCTGTAATATTTGGTAATTTGTAATATTTGGTAGTTTCTTTAATACTTATTAAAATTTGGTAATTCTGCAAAATTCTTCAATTCTGTAACATTCCATAATGTATAATTTTGTAATATCTGGTAATTCATTAATATTCTGAAATATGTTAATATCTAATAATTCTGCAGTTCTGTAACAGTCTATAATATTTTGTAATTCTGCAATACTATGTAACTACAATGTTCTATAATATTCTGTAATTCTGTCATATTTAGTAATTCATTAATATTCTGCAGTTCTGGAATATTCTGTAATTCTGCAATATTCGGTAACTGCAACATTCTATATTGCATTTCCCCGAAAATAAGACTATCTTATATTTTTTGCCACCAAAAAAGGCACCAGGTCTTATTTTCGGGGGATGTCATCCATTGACTACCCTCCCTTATGTGCACTGGGCACAAGTGGGAAGTCTTTCTTCTGGGGCCGACAAGGCTTTCCTGAAGGCCTCTGCAGCCGATAACAGAGCTCTGGATCAATCCTGATCTTTGTTGTCAGCTCCAGAGGCCTTCAGGAAAGCCTTGACAGCTGCTAAAGAAATGGGCCGGCCAGGCAGGTGTTGGCATGTGCAAGGCCTGGGTACAACTGCCCAAAGGTAAGGAGTAGGGCAGCTCCACCCACCCCATCCCCACCCTAGCTTAATTTTTACCTGTGTACTCTGGAATGGGTGGGATCTTAATTAGGGCTTATTGTTTGAGGGATAGGTCTTATATTGGGTGCATGTGTAAAAACCAAGCTAGGACTTACTTCCAGGGTAGGTCATATTTTTTTTTGGGGGGGGGGAAGGGTGGTATTCTTTAAATCTGTACATTTGGTAATTCTGCCATATTCTATAATATCTTTTCCATCTGGCCTGTGGGCGACTCACCTTGAGCTTCTGGCATGCCAGGGCAGCAGCCTTGTTCTCTGCTTCTACTTTGCGACGTCCCTTGGCGGCGAAGGTCATCGGGCAGGGCCAGCGTAACGTCAGTTTGCAGATCTTGGTTTTGGTGCCAACGGTGCGGAACTGCATGTATTCCTAATGAAGATGACAATGCGGGATTGTAGCCTCTGGTTAGTCCAAAATCCATGCGACCACTGATGCCCGTGTGGATGCAACACACACACACAAACCCCGTTTGGGTTAGCAACTCACCTTGACAGTGGAAGAGGATGTGGCAATCTGGATGACCTGGGCGAGGAGGTTTTTCGGCAGGGGAAACTGAGTCAGGGCACGCAGGGCAGTGTTGTCATCGGTCATTTCCACTGAGAGGGCATCCCTGAGTGGGGAAAGAAAACCGTGGTATCTGTGTGTGTGTGTATGTGTGAGTTTGGTCTGCGCCCCACACGTGCTATTTGCTGCCGTCACCTGTTTTATTAGAGCAGGAGCATGTCCTTGACTTATGACCGTTCATATAGCAACTGTCTAGGAACTGGGAAAAAGGACTTTGGACTGGATTTTCGCTCTGAGCCGTGGAGAGTTGGAGCTCAGCGGTGGTAATTAAGGTGAGGACTAGCTTTAGTTCAACTGGGTTGCAGGGCTTGACATGAGAGGTAGTCCTCGCTTTAACGACCAATGATTTCAGGGCTGTTCCAAGTTAGAACAGGACCCCGGTCCTCAATGTACGATCACAATTCAGCTCCAAATTCCTGTTACTAAGCAAAATGTCTGTTGAATGACTTTTGCTCATTTTATGACCTTTTGCACTGCTGTTAAGTGAATCACTGCAGTTAGGTGAGGAACACGGTCATTAAGCGAATCTGGATTTCCCATTGAGTTGGCTGGCCAGAAGGTGGCAAAAGGAATTGATGGGGACTCCAGGACACTGCACCCATCATAACTATGAGTCAGTTGCCAAGGGTGTGAGTTTTGATCATGTGATCATAGCGATGGCTGCAACGGTCGTAGGTCTGTGAAAAAATGGTCTGGTCACTTTTATCAGGGCCAGTGAATGATCACTAAATGAATAGTTGTAAGTCAAGCACTATCTTTATTAAAATCCTCACGTCCTACAACAAGACAGTAGTAGTTATTCAGAGTTGAACTCATCTTCACTGAAATGTGACAGGATCATTTTTCACACTGGAAAAAGTGACATCACTGTATTCACACTGAGAAAGTGATTTATCATTATTTTCACATGAAAAGTGTCTTATTATTCATATTAGTGTTTTATCATGGCTTTTCACAGAAAAATCAATTTTTCACACTAAGGAAGTGACTTATCACGATTTTTCACAGTAAAAAAGCAATCTATCACAATTATTCATTGAAAACGTGACATATCCATTTTTCACTGAAAAAGTGACATCCAAAATGATTTGTCACCATTTTTCACATTGGAAAAAGTAACTAATCTCTATTTTTCACACTGAAAAATGTAATGTCTATTTTTCACACTGGAAATCATGATTTATCACCGTTACACTAAAAAATGAGATGACTTATGTTTCTGACTGAAAAAAGTGACTGATCACCATTTTTCACTCTGAAAAAATAATGACCATTTTTCTTTGGAAAGAGACTCTCACCATTATTCACACTAAGAAAGTGACGTATCACTGAGGAGACTTATTAGCATTATTCACACTGAAAAAAGTGACTAGCCATTTTTCACCTGGAAAAAAGTGATTTACCATTTTTCACATTGAAAAGTAACTTATCACCGTTTTTCACATTGGAAAAAGCGACTAACCACCATTTTTCACCCTGGGAAAAAAGCGGCATGATCCTTTTTTCCACACATAGGGCCTTGGCACCATTGCCACAGTCACATGATCGAAAGCCTAACGCCTTGGCACAGACTCGTATTTATGACGGTTCGAGCAAGGTCCCAGGGAAAGGGCAATCTCCGCCGTTGCGACCATCTGACAAGTGAAGTTGATGGGGGGAAACCTGGTTAACAACTGCAAGAATTCACTGAACGACTGCAGCAAGGAGAGCTGTATAAGGCAGCCTAACTCACCTGTCCTGTTTGGTCTTAAGACGAGGACAGGCTGTATGTCGACAAGACTGTGCCCACACACCTAACCATACACAAGGATTTTTCTCCCGTGCCACCCAAAACAAAACCCACAACTTGTTCCTTCTCTTAAACCCCTTTTTGGTTCTTCCTTCAACCCACAAACGCAGAATCGACAAGCCCTCGTCGAGGGACCCACATCTGAGTGAGGCCGGGGATGATGAGCTCTGATCCAGTCCCCTCCCAATCAGGTCCATCGAGCTCTCCAAGCAGGGTAAGGCCTGCTCAGGTTGCATCATAATCGTCCAGCAGAACTTGCCGGGTGTTCTAGAATGTTCCCAATTGGGGGGAGGGGGGAACTTAGGACACCTTGCAGGCAGGTAGTCGGCTTCTACGGATTGAAGGAGTGGTACAGTGTAAGCGGAGTCGACTTCAACTCCCAGAATCCCCCAGTTTGTAAGCTTTAACAGGGAGGGACCTCAACTCCCAGAATCTCCCAGCCGGCATGCTTTAGATGGGGCCCTGGGTTCAAATCTGTTGAGATCCTTCTGGGATCTTGAGCTGATCTTCTGGTATGTCAGCATTTCAGACACCAGTTGGGTGTTGTCACCAAATTTGACCGATCCTTTTGTCTTAGATTTTTTTTATTCTCCTGGTCTAAATCATGGACAAAATTTCAGTTAGTCCTCGACTAACAACACCTGATTTTTTCTTGCTAATTTGAGACATTTGTTAAGGGAGGTTTTTTTTACAACTTTTCCTAGCGCTCTGTTACATGAATTTCTGCAATTATTTAAGTTAGTAAAGCAGGTGTTAGTTTTTGCCCTGTTTGCAGCCATTAAGTGAATTCCTGAAACGGTGAAGCTTGTAACCTGGTTGTAAAGTGAGTTTGGCTTCCCCATTGTTTGTCAGAAAGTTGCAAAGGGGGAAATGCCTGATTTCGGGATGCAGCAACTGGCTTATGTCCGAATCAGTTGCCTGGCATCTGAATTTTGATTGCATCATCAGTATGGATGCCAACTGGTGTCGTGACTATGAAAAACGGCCCTTGTTTCTCAGGACTGTGGTGACTTTGAAGGGTCGCTAAATGAATCGTTGTAAGCTGACGACTAGCTGTAGAATGGAGAACCACATTTGGGTTTTTTTCCTTAACTCAATGGATGATCTGAGTTTTCATGCTGCTGAATTTCATTTTTTAGATAAGGGCTCAGGGTTCGAATCCAAGATGATTCCCGGCTCGACCAGAATTGTCATCCTTTGAGGGCACGGCGTACATTCGCCATATGAGAAAAATGGATGACACTGTACGAGCAAAGACGCCGGGTGAGCGAAGATGCCATATGAGCAAAGACGCTCTATCAGGTAAGACGCCGGACGAGCAAAGACACCAGTCAAGCAAAGGCTCCAGACGAGCAAAAACACCAGACGAGCGAAGACGCTGGACGAGCGAAGGTGCAGGCCTCCCCTCCCCACCAGGCTGAAGCTTCAAAAACCTCTACACCTGGAAAGGTTCCAGCTTCTAACTGGTGCATGAGAACCTCTTACTGGAATGATGCATTTTGCGGCAACCCCAACGGGCTTGACGGCAGGTTGTTCTGTTTTGTGATGGGCACTACCAGAGGATCCAATCCTGAACACTAATCCTGGAAGTTGCACCCAACAAGTAACGTAGATGACAAAAGACAAAAAAACTCCCACCGAATGGACAGACGGTATCGATGTCATACCTGAGCTCCCTGGGTGGTGTCTGAGCGCCTGGCCGCGTCACAGAGAGACCATTGTGAAGGTCAGTGGCATCTTCTTCCAGCTCCCCTTCCTCTAGTTCCCCCTCCTCCAGCTCCCCCTCCTCCAGCTCTTCATTTCGGAGGGGTTTGGGGAGGGGGCTGTGCTCCAGGGGCTGGACGGGCTCTTCGGGCTCCATCCGTCGCCAGCAGGTCGACAGATCGGCCAGGGAAGGGCCCGATTTGGACCGCCAGTGGCTTTCGGCAAACCACTTCTTCTCAGCGCAGCCCAGCTGCTCAGCCAGAATCCGGTACTTGGCGGCGTCAAAGAGCTCATTTCGGGGTCCCAGTAAGCCCCAACCCTGGGGTGGGGAAAGAAAAGAAAGAAAAAGAAAGAAATGAAAGAGAGACAGAGAGAGAAAGAGAAAGAAGGGGGAGTAAGAAGCAAGGAAAGAAGGAAGCAAAGGAGAAAGAAAGAAAACAAAAGAAAGGGAGTTGCAAGGAAAGTGAGAGAAAGAAAGAAAGGGGGGAGTAAGAAGGAAGGAAAGCAGAAGTAAGAAGGAAGCAAAGGTAGAAAGCAAAAGAAAGGGAGGAGTAGGAAGGAAAGAAAAAGGAAGAAATTAAGAAAGAAATTCAAGAAAGAGTGGAGTAGGAAGGAAGAAAGTAGTATGGAAAGAAAAAAGGGAGGGTAAGAAGGAAGAAAAAAGTAAAGAAAGAGAAAGAAAGAAAGCAAGAGGAAGGGGGGTAGGAAAGAAGGAAAGAAAAAGAAAGGCGGAAGTAAAAAGGGACGAAGGAAGAAATTAGGTTGGACAGCAAAACGGAGGACAAGCTTGGTAGAGATAACATCATCAATCAGAAAGGGGGAAAGATTGCGAGGAGGAGGAGGAAGAGGATGACTATGGGGTTTCTCGGCAGTTTCCCTGCAGGCTTTTCCTTCACAAACTACGCAGTCTCCTCCCCCTCCTCCTAACACAGATGATGTTCCCTAGTCGGGTCACGAGACATCTGCAAGGAAATGGTGCTACCCAATGGTGGTCCTTTCCATTGCCAGCTGTCCCCGTGGCTTTTGAGTCCCACTAAACGGAAAAACCTTGACCCATCCCAAAAGGGGTGGTGCCTGTGAAACCCGCCGTAACCGGGAATTCCCACCTTGAAAAGCTGGCAAGCAGCGGCAGCCGCTTGTCTCTCGGCGTCAATCTTCTTGGTCCCGTAGCCTTCCACTTCCACATTCTTGGGCCACTTGATGAGGAGCGTGACTTTCTGCGGGGTGGGGGTGGGGGGAAGCAAGGGCAAGGTTTGAACCATTCGTCCTCCACTTACGACCGGGACGGAAGCTCCCCGTTGCGGTTGTTAAGTCATCACAGAAAGTGGTATGGCTCAAGAATCATGCTTTAATTAGGGCCATTACAATCGTATGTTGAGGACTGCCCTGAAACGAGGCCGGGAAAGTGAAGCTGGCTTTTATCCCTGGGGATCTGGTTTATTGGGAGGTCGCAAAATGGGGATTGCAGGACGCTACGACAGTTGTAAAGACGAGTCAGACACCAAACATCAGAATTTCGATACCACCATCTTCAGGAACACCGAAGTTTTAAAAAACAACCCACAGTTGATATTTTCCCATTATCTTTGGTTGTTAAGCGAGCCATCGTAAGTCGAAGACTACCTCTATTCTTGGGTTTAGCATGTAGGAAACTAAACCAGGGTTTTTGGATCCTGATTCAATTTTCTTTAACAAAAATTACCTTTTTCCGTGGCCCATTGGAATGGATGTAGATTAATTTGTCTCTGGCATGGGAGATCCCAAGGGCACGTCCGATGACACTGTTGAGAAGGTTTTTTGGCTGCGGGAATTCCTTCAGCAAATCTCTGGTTTCTGCCGTAAAAAGAGGACACAAGAGGGGTTGTGAGTTCTACCCGACAACCCTTTTGAACAGGAACACAACTGCATCGTATTTTCTCGGGATGCCACCACGATCTTCCAGCGATCAGGAAGTTGAAACAGGCTGCTGAAGACTCAGGATGTCCTAGGTCAGGTCAGCAACCTTAAACACTCAAGAGTCACAAAAGTCCTAACCGGGAAGCCCCCCCCCCCCTTCAATTCTGAAGCCGATCGGAAGTCCGGTTCCTGACCATACAGTTTCCTCCTAGCACGGCATCCTTTTTCGTCTACCTCTCCTAACCGAACGCCCTATCAATTGTGGAGCCAACCAGCAACAGAGAGCTGCAGCAGAGGGGGAAAGAACCACATGTGGCTCTAGAGCTGGGGTTGCCTACCCCATCTTAGTAGTTCAGCGAGGGTGAACTAACTGAGGGGTGCTGGGTGGTCTGAAGGTTGTAGGGGGAGGTTTAACTTGCGGACATTTTGTGACCCAGTTAGGGAAATCATCAGGGCTAGTGGAGGGTGTTTGTGAATAGGAAGGGGGGAGGACGACTGTGGGGTCCTCAGTGCTCTGTGAGCTGGGAGCTTTCTTGTAGATGGCTCATGACCCAACTAGGGAACATCATCAGGGAGGGAGGGAGGGAGTAAGAAGGAAGGAGATTGGAGGCTCCTTGGGGGCTCTCTGAGCTTCATAGTTTCCTTGCAGAGGTCTCATGAACCAACCAGGTAAGATCCTAAGTGCTGGGAGAAGGAAGGACAGAAGGAAGGAGAGAATAGGGGGCTGTGGCATCCTGGGTGCTCTTTGAGCTGGGTGGTTTCCTGCAGATGTTTCATGACCCAACTAGGAATGTCATCAGGGAAGGAAGGAAGGAAGGAAGGAAGGAAGAAGGAAGGAAGGAAGAGGAAGGAAGGAAGGAAGGAAGGAAGGAAGGAAGGAAGGAAGGAAGGAAGGGGGCTCTTGGGGCTCTCTGAGCTTGGTAGTTTCCTTGCAAATGTCTCGTGACCCACTAGGTAAGATCATCAGTGGTGGGAGAAGGAAGGAAGGAAGGACAGGAGAGCTGTGGTGGGCTGGGTTCTCTCTGAGTTGGGTGGTTTTCTTGCAGACACCTCATGACCCAACTAGGGAATATTATCAGTGTTAGGAGGGAGGGGATTTGACAGTGGTGGGATTCAATTTTTTTTTACTCCCAGTTCTGTGGGCATGGCTCGGTGGACGTGGCAGGGGAAGGATAGTGGAAAATCTCCAGTCAGAGGGGGTATTGGCCGGTTCTCCAAACTCCTCAAAATTTCCACTACCGGTTCTTCAGAAGTGGTCAGGACCTGCTGAATATCCACTCTGGGATTGAAGGTCACAGTCTGGTAAGCCCCCCACCCCCACCTACCCCAGTCTGGGGCCGAGGTTACAGAAGGTGAAGGCCAAAGGGCACCCGAAGTTCCCCAATTCCCAGCTGGCCGATGACCCCCACACACCTGAAATGTGGGTCTAAATCCCCCCACCCCGATCTGAGCCAAAAAGGTGGCTGTGGACCCTCCCCCATTGACCCCGCAGGGCAGCCTAGGGCACAATCCCCCCCGACCCTCACTTCCCCCTGATCGTGTCCCCAAAAGGACGGGCATCCCTTTTTTCCCCCAGATGCCGCTGCCCCCTCCGATCCTGACCCACAGAGATCCCCTCCCACTTAGCCTATGGAGTCTGGGGGACAGTGCCTCCCCATGATCCTGTCTCAAACGGGGGCACTCGGGGCAGAACCCCCCGACTCCCACCCCCCTTTGCCCCCTCTATCCCTCCCAATCCTGACCCCCCTTATTATCCCTTCCGCGCCCCGCGTCCTTCCCAGAGACCCCCTCCCCATTTACCCCGAGGCAGCTTGGGTGGCGCGACCCGCAGTAGGGCGCCTTCCTCGCCCTCCCGGCCCATCTCTCCGTCCCGGCCGCCTTCCTCCGCTTCCTCCGGTCCGGCGACGCGGGTGTAGCAGCGAGACCGCCAAGGCCCCACCAAGCCGGGGGCTCCCGTGAAGCTTCCCCCCCGAAAGAGACCCCGCAAAAGCCGGCAAGGGACCGCCATGCGGAACATAGGGAGAGCCGGGGAAACTGCGAGATGGAAAAGCCAGAGCGTCCGCGGGAAGGGGAGGAAAAAAAAAAGAGAGAGACGTGTCGCGAGCGCCCCCGCGCGGCGCGAGGTCGAATGCGGAACGGCGGGGAGGAGGGCGAGAGACCGAGGCCAGAGCGTCTGCGAGGAAAAGGAGCGGCTCCGCGAGGGGGAGCGCGGAAAAGAGCGTCCGCGGCGGCGATGAGAGGGAAACGCCCCCGCGCGGCGCCAGGCGAGCAGCGGAAAGCGAGGCTAGAGCGTCCGCAGCGGCGACCCCTCACGGCGCCAGGCCGAAGGCGGGAGGAAAGACGAAAGAGAGCGAGGCCAGAGCTTCCGCGCCAGGCGAACGAGATGAGAGAGAACAGGCTTTAAAGGCTGCAAGAGCCGCAGTACCTGCCGCCGCTGCGCAGGCGCAGAAGCGAAGCTATGAGATTTTTTTTTTTCCCCCGCACTCCTACCTCCTCCTTAAACTGATGATATTCCCTAGTTGGGTCATGAGACGTCTGCAAGAAAACCACCGGGAACACCAATTCTCTAAGGGTCTCCAAGTCAAGCAGGGAGTTAGATTAGAAGACTCCGGAGGTGCCTTCCAACTCTTGTTATTCTATGAATCTGGAGCAATGTTCTGCTTGAATAGTGGGTTGGACTAGATGACTTCCAAGGTCCTTTCCAACTCTTATTCCATGATTCTGTAAGAGTCTTCTGCTTGAGCAGAGGTTTGGACTAGATGACCTCCGAGGTCTCTTCCAACTCTATTCTGTAAAAGTCTCCTAATTGAGCAGGGGGCTGGACTAGATGACCGCTGAGGTCCCTTCCAATACTAGTTATTCTGCAATTCTGTAAGGGTCTCCTGCTTGAATAGGGGGTTGGACTAGAAGACCTCCAAGGTCCTTTCCAACACTGCTATTCTGTAAGCATCTCTTGCTCGAGCAGAGGGTTGGACTAGATGACCTCTGAGGTCCCTTCCAACTCTGTTATTCTGCAAGAGTCTCCTGATTGAGCAGGGGGTTTGATAAGATGATCTCTGAAGTCCCTTCCATGTCTATTATTCCATGATTCAGTAAAGGCCTCCTGCTTGAGCAGGGGGTTGGGCTAGATGACCTTCTAGGTCCTTTCCAACTCTGTTGTTCTGCAATTCTGTAAGAGTCTCCTGCTTGAGGAGGGGGTTGGACTAGAGGACCTCCGAGGTCCCTTCCAACTCTGTTGTTCTGCAATTCTGTCAGAGTCTCCTGCTTGAGCAGGGGGTTGGACTAGAGGACCTCCGAGGTACCTTCTGTTATTTGAAGGTTCTGTAAGCCCAAGGCTTTTTCCCCTCCAGGCCCTTCTGCTCCCGGCTCGACTGACCTCTTACCTCTTCTACATGAATTCAGGGAGAACATCTCTGGGCAGACAGAAATGATCCAGTTCCTGGGGGAGGGAAGAAAACAGAAATTTTCACAATCAAATCAATCAAAAAGCAAAATACCCCTCACGCATCATCACAAAATCTCTAGAACCGTTAGAACCGTCAAGCCTACAAACTTGACATTTGGCCCGGATGTTCTTCTTGACTTCTGGGGGGCCCACTAAGAAAGGATTTTTCAAAATGACCATCAGAGCATTAGTATTTGATTAGTCTTTCTTCTACAGCAATTAACACGCTCTGATGCTAAGGAGTTTTACACCCCTCCCCACCTGAAAAGAAATCTGTTCCAAATGCAAAACACAAGCAGAGCAGAGCAGAGGAGTTTCTGTTTCAGTCTCAGTTTCACAGCACCAAGCAGCTTTAGTACAGAACAGTTGAGCTAAGCCATGCCCAGGCTCCTTACTGTCTCCTTCTTGCTCACCCATCAAATACGGTTTCAGTTTCCAAATAGCCCTCAGCTCTCTTACACACTAATAGCAAAGCACAGGTATTGAGATAGTAATAAAATAAAACACCTTCAGGAAAGCAAGAGAATTGTGTCTGCATTCTCCAAGAAAGATTTGAAAATCAAGAAACAGTGTGAGAGGAGAGACAAGTCTCAGTCCATCCGCAGCACGCAATCCTTGATTTATGACAATTTGTTTAGTGACCAAAGTGACAACAGCCCAGCACCAAAGGAGGGGGTACAGAAAGCCCTCGATTTACTACCGTCAGCTTATTGGCAGGGACAAAAGGGACTTAGGCCCATTATTCACACGTAATGCCATTGCCCTGGGTCCAAGTTCTGACTGACTTGTGTTTACAATGGGTGTAGGGTCTAGGGTCAGAGATTTGTGACCTTCTGACAAAACATCATCCACCGATTTTGCTTAACGACCGTGGGGGATGAACTTCCCCACCAGAATGATTCGCTTAAAGAACGGGGGGCCCAGTTGGGTCATAAAACGGAGGCCAAACCCATTTATGGTCTTGCTTAGCAGCAGAAAGGATAGTCGTATGCCCAGGATGACCCGGCGTCTTTTATGAATGGTAATTTGTACAGGAAGTCCTTCAACAACCAGTCTATTGCCGTCATTAAGTCATCACGTATCCTGCCTTCTGCAGGATAAACCAGGGGTCGGCAACCTTAATCACTCACAAAGAGCCACAAAAGTCCTTACCGGAAGCTCCCCCCTCCCGGTTCAATTCTGGAGTTGGCCGAAAGTCCAGTTCCCCCACTCCACAGAATCTCCTCCTAGCACGGTGTCCTTTTTCCTCTACCTGTCTTAACTGAATGCCCTACCAATTGTGGAGCCGGCTGGCGATAGGGAGCCGCATAAGAGGGATGAAAGAACCACATGTGGCTCTAGAGCCACAGGTTGCTGACCCTTGGGATAAACAATCCAATGAATGAAAGAACACTCTTGTCAGGGCTCCGGTAGTTTAATTACCCTCATTTAAATCATGAGTCCTTAGTCAGATTTTCAAAGCTTAAAGAAGATTTATTAGGTGTAGACATGCTGGTGCTGCCTGGGTGTAGCTGACTCTGAGACACATCATTCCTTGCCACCCTTGACCCTGGTTTTTGCCCCCCACCCGCTGGATGTATCACAATTCATATTCTCCAATGGGACACGTCTATAGCCCAGAGTCATCAATCAGGCTCTCCAGTTAGAATTGTGCATGGCAGAAACTTCAGTCACTTGTTACTATCTTTGAAAAACTGTTGATGGAATGCACTTTTGGTTTCCAAGCTGTTGCACTGCTCCCCCCTCCCTTTCGTTGGCAACTAAGATCGTAAAAGTATTTTATGAGTTGACAGGAGGTACTGCTCTAAGACAGCACTCTCTGTAGCCCCATCAGTTTTGGGGTGATGGGTGGACAAGAGACAGTCACCTGGAAACCATCTATGAAAACATTTATGGAATGCAGTTTCAGTTTTGCAAGCTGCTACACTACTCCCCCTCCCTTCCTGTTGGCAACTCTAAAAGACCAGAGAAATATTTTATGAGTTGACAGCTCTCCAATGGGACCATTAAAAATTAAATGAATGAATGAATGGATGAACAAATATATACATGAGCTATTGACTCCTGCAGATATACAATCCAATGAATGAATGAACAAACAAACAAATGGTCTCTAATAAGACCATTAAAATTAAATGAATGAATGAGTAAGCTATTGTTGTCTCCTGCAGGATAAACAATCCAAAGAATGAATGAGCACTCACCAATGAGACCATTAAAAATTAAATGAATGAATGAATGAACAAATATATATATGAGCTATTGTCTCCTGCAGGATATTTGCGAGATTGGCAAAAATGTACCCAAATAGGAAATCAGGATCCTCGAAATGCAAGCAGAAAGATGGAACATTCTTTCATATGTGGTGGCAATGCCCCAAAGCCAGAAAATATTGGATGAAAATACAAAAGATGGCTACAGGAGGTAAACAAAGCATCAAAGGGAGCTTAAGCCTGAACTATTCCTACTGGGCATAATTAAAAGGAAATTTAGCAAACAAATCCAATCCATCATATCACACATAAGAATAGCTGCAAGGAGAGTTTTTGCGCAAGGTTGGAAATTGGAAAATATACTGTCTGAAGAGATGTTAATACAAAAAATATTAGAACCTGCCGAGATGGACAAACTTACAATAGAACTAAAAGGCAAGGAGGAATCAGAATACTGTACTGTATGGGATAGATGGTATAAGTGGATAGAACATAGGAATAAGGATTAATGTATAGAAGAAATAAATGTAAATATATGAAATACTTATGACACAATATATTAACAATGTAAAGAAAGATGTGTGATTTGGAAAATAAAATTACAATCTTTTTTTAAATGAATAAATGAATGAACAATACATGAGAAATATTGTCTCCTGCAGGATAAATGAATGAATGAACAAACAAACAAGCTGTCTCTCATGAGACTATTAGAGACAAATATATTTGTGGTCTTCTGTGGAATAAAAGCCCAATGAATGAATTAATGAATGAACAAACAAACAAATGAATATATGAAGTATTGTCTCCAGCAGGGTAAAAATCTAACGAATGAATGGTCTCTAGAAACCATTAAAAATTAAATGAAGGAAAGAATGAATATGTGAGATCCTGCAGGATAAACAGTCCACTGTATGAATGAGTAAGTTATGGTCTTCTGTAGAATAAAAATTGAATGAAGGAATATATGAACTATTGTTGTCTCCTGCAGGATAAACAATCCAATGAATGAATAAAGGAAGGAAGGAAGGAATGCATAAATGAGTTCTGCTCTTCCCGTTTTCAAAACCTTTGTGTCTGGAGGAACTCTTCTTCCCTAGTTTCCTTGGTTGAGCACCGAGGGCTTGATGAAGGATTTTCACCTCAAGCTCCAATCAAATCTTTCCCAGAACCAGAACAGAACCTCGGCTCAGCCGGAGCTGCTCACGGTCCAAACCAAGGGTGGGCAGATACCAGTTTGCCCCAGTTCAGGCAAACCGGTAACGAACCAGTAGCTAATTTTATGGCTGGTTCGGTGAATGAATCTGAGGCTTGACCAGTCCACGCCCATGCCCACCCCTGGAGAAGGCAACTCACAGCCTCGCAACAACTACAACTTTGCAACCTGAGTTGTGTGTGGGGGGGTGTCCCTTGGAAGAACCACAAACAGGGAANGGGGGGGATAATTTCCTGCCGACAATCAAGACAACTTTCTCAGTCTGCCCAATGTGAGGCTGTCGGACTTCAACTTCCCAGAATGCTGCAGCCAGCAGAGAGAATTCTGGGAGTTGCGGTCCAGCGCACAACAAAAGACTTAAAAGTTGGCAAAGTTCACCAGACACCCTTCTTTCCTCTGTGCTCGGATCCAACTGTACCATTTAGTGATGATGGTTCGAAGTTCCGACGGGAAAGGGACTCGGGATGGTGTCTTACACAGACGACCGTTGCTGCATCCCTGGGATCCCACACCCAGACACTCAGCAATGGACTCATCTTTATGATGGGCAATCCTCTTTTCGTGACCTTCTGATGAGCCAAGTTCACTGAACACCCACTTCACTTCACAACTGCACGATGATGAACGAGGAGTGCAGCAAACAGTCTTGCTTAGCGACCGAAATGATGGCCGTCAACCAACTACCCGTTGTCTTTTATTAACATGAAGATATACAGGAAGTCCTTCACCAACAACCGTCATGGAGCTGGCCCATTGCCCTCATTAAGTTGTCACACTCGTAAAATCGCCCGGTCACGCGATGGGAGCGTGTAAACCCAGTTGTTCAGTGAACCCAGAGGTCACAAGGGCATGGCACTTTGGCTGCAAAGTGGAAGCGAGGGCCGTAATTGTGCGTTGTATGGTTGGAGATTGCTTCATACCAGAAGTTGTAAGGGCTCCATTGCTGGAGGTTTTTAAGAAGAGATTGCAAGGCCGTCTGTCTGAAAAGGGGGGTAGGGTTTCCTGCCTGAGAAGGGGATTGGACTAGATGACCTCTGAGGTCCCTTCCAACTATGTCATTCTGTAAGTCTCCTGCTCGAGCAGGGGGTTGGATTAGAAGACTTTCAAGATCATTTCACACCAAAGGCTGTCCAGTCTCTTCTTAAAAACCTCCTGTGATGGAGCATTCACAACTTCTAGTGGCAGGCAGTTCCACTAGTTCACTGTCCCTACTGGTGGGAAATTTCTCCTTCCTTCCAGGTTGCTTCTCTTCTGGATTAGTTTCCATCCATTGTTTATTGTCCTGTCTTTTGGTGCTTTGGATAATAAGTGGACCACCTCTCTCCTTCTTTGGACCAGCCTGTCCAATATTGGAATGCTGCTCTCATGTCTTCCCCTACCCCTCCTTTACTCTAGATTGGCCCTACTCAATTCCTGCAATCGTTCTTTGTATGTTTTGGTCTCCAGGCTTTTAATCCTCTTCATTGCTCTTCTCTGCACTCTTTCCAGTCTCAACCCCTTTTTTATTTATATGTATATATGTGTATCTATCAATCTATATTTATCCATCATTTTCATCTATCATCTACCTTTCTCTCTCTCCTATCTGTCACCTATGTATCTCATCTATCTATATCACACATCTCTATTATCTATCACCCCTCTCTCTCTATTTATCTCATCTTTTTGTATCATCTATCTCTATTATCTATTTATCTATCTCCATTATCAATCAATCACCTATTTATTATCTATCTACCTCAATCACCTATTTATCTCATCTATCTATCTATCTATCTATCTATCTATCTATCTATCTATCTATCATCTATCTATCATTTCTGTCTATTATCTGTCTATCTATTTATCTACCTACCTACCTACCTCATGATCTCCAAAACTGGAGGCATCATTCGGACTCTAACCAGATTCCTGCAGCAAACACTTTGCAGGGGGGAAACCGAGGCTGGAGTCAGGCAGTGGGAGTCTCGTCCTGCAGCAACAAGAGGCGAGGAATCTGAAAATCCCAATGATCCCATTATTTGACTCCGGAGAAGTAGAGAACTGCAAATTATGTTGATTATGGTTGTTATGGTTCGGGAAACCCACATTAAAATTCCCAGCAGACGATAGAAAATATATTTTAAAAATATATTTACACACACAATCATGCATACACACATACCCATAATTTATTCCAGCAGCGTTTTTAGATAAGATATACTGTAGATGAGAGAGATGATACATGGATTAGATAGACTAGATTGACAGATAGATAATGATAAAGATAGACAGACAGACATGATAGAGATATACAAAGAGATAAATGATATAGATAGAAATGAGAGAGATATAGATGATACATATGGATGAGAGGATACATGGATTAGATTAGATGGACAGATAGATATAGAAATGATAAGAGAGAAGATGGATAGATGATGGATATTATATTTAGACATACAGATTAGATATACTTTAGAGAGATATATATCGATGGATAGATGATAGATATGATATACATTTAGATATATAGATTAGATATACTTTAGAGAGAGATATAAAGGATGGATAGATGATAAAGAAATATGATATACATACACACATGTATGATATTATGTTCATAGATAGATACACGGGTGGGATTCTACTGGTTCTGTCTGGCTCTGTAGAACTGGTAGCTCTGAAGAGCAGCAGACACCGAACCGCCTGCCCGGGCTCTTACCTGACCTTTATTTCCTGGTTTTTCAACCACAGCTGCTTTGCGTGGCACAGCTGTGGCTGAAAAAGCAGGAAAAAAGGCATGTTTTGAGTGGTGTGCATCTGCGTGCAGTGCTGCTCAGCCATTCAGGCAGCTAGATGATGCTGATTTACACGCACACACAGCGCGCATCAGGTGCATATCAGTGTGCAAATCATAAATCACCAAACCGGTAGTCATACCAGTCGGATCCCACCTGGATGGATGGATGGATAGATAGATAGTAAGTGAAAAAGCCCTGTGGGCATAAATTCAACAATATTTCAGCGCTGAGGAGAGTACCAACGATGCCCCAGTCCGCCTCCTCCCTCTTCGCTCCTCCAGCGCTGATGACATTTGTAAGTTGGGTCACGAAATGTCTGCAAGAAAATCCTCCAGCTCAAAGACCACCAAGGATCTCACAGTTTCTTTCCCCTCTTCTTCTCCACAATCCCATGTCTCCTTGAGCATTGATGCTATCTAGTTGGGTCATGAGACGTCTGCAAAAAAAACAAACCAAAAAACAACCCCACCTACCTGAGAGACACCCCCTCCCCGAGGACTCCACGGAATTTAAATTAATGGATGCTCACAGTGCAAATGTTGGATCCTTCGATGCGTTCTGGGCTCGGTGGTTTTCTCGCGGACATCTCACGACCCAACTAGGGAACAGAATCAGTGGTAGGAGAAAGGGAGGCTTTGGGAAAGGAGGAGGAGGAGGCAGAAGGATTGTGGAGTCCTTCAGTGCTTTTTTGGCTCGATTTCTTTCCGTAGATGTCTCACGATCTAACTAGATAACATCATCAGGACTTCGATATACCAAACTGGACTAATTCCTCCCCCAAGTGCAGATTCCAGGATCTCCAGAGTATAAACCCCTCCCTCTTAAATCAGTTATGTGATCTTTTTCTCTTCCAACTAGCCCCCTCACCCAATATCAGCCCCCCCAAAGAACCCCCTCCACAGACTTCAACACCCGCCAGGAA
>BHFT01064923.1:0-17468 GCA_004320025.1 Laticauda laticaudata | reverse complement strand
CTTACTTGGTCACCTCTGGGCGGCTGCTCGTCTCCGGGTGAGTCAGGTGCTGTGGAAGGTGGCTCTGCTGGGTGCTGGTCTGGCGCACTGGGTGCTGGCCCGAAGGCAGGGACGGTGGTGTTAGGAGCTCTCGCAGCTTGCTCAGCCCCCATGTGTTGGGCCTCCTCCATGCAATGGTGTGTCAGCCCATACCGATGACAGATGTTCTGGGCGGGCTTGGCTGTGGGGTGGAAGAGGAGCAGTGGTAAGTGTGCGTCTGTCGTAAGCTGGTGAGGACTGCATCGGGTGGCAATCCAGTGGCTGGTGGCAAATCTGTGGTGTGGGTGGCATGTGCAATCAAGTGGAAACCGTGGCATCTGATGTCCCTGTGAAGGATTGAAGACTGCCTGTGCTGCTGGACCTCCTGGTAGCCTAAGCCTGGTAGGGAGGCCTGTGGAAAGCCTTGGAAGGGCAATGAATCACTGGGGTGGAGGAGCAGGCTGGACTGGGTGGAGCAGATCTCTTGGTCTGGAGGGATTGTGAAGAAGAATGGGTGATCCTGTCCTCAACACTGGTACTGTTTTCCAACATGTTTATGAGGGTCTGGTTGACATAGTAGGAAGGGCTTGTGTTGGCAGGATGGGCGTCAGTGTGTACCAGCTGAGAGAGGAGAATCTACGGTGTTCCTGAATGTGTCTTTATCTACTCAGGCAGGAATGTGGCTCTGTCCCTCCGTCTGCCTCTCTGCCTTCTGTGGAGGTGGAGCTGGGGGTGGATGCAGTTGGCTGTGGGGAAGTGCATTCCTTCTCATGCGTCAGGCGGGTCCCTTCACGCACCTTCGCCACGGGTTACAGCTGTGGGGGGTTTCACATGGCACCTCCACAGATACTGCTGGAGACAAGAGCTGACTCTTGGCCAGTAGAGGAACTGGCTTCTCACAATGCTGAGAGAGATATTGTGAGAGGGCTGCCTCCTCGTGCAATCTCACCTCCAACGAAGTGCACTTGTCACAGTGCTCTCGTCGCGTTCAGCTTAAACCGTGGCTGGCCAGATTCTTTGAGGTGCAGCTGTCCTTACAGGTGTGCGAATGTGCTGCGCACAGCCGGGAGCACCTCCGAAAGTGTAGCCCAGTTGTCCGCGCTTCTCTCTCCAATCAGCTGCTCCCTCTTGGTGTCTCAATAGAGCGCGTTCTTTTCCGCCAAAGATATTCATTCTCTCAGCCACTTCCAAACTCTCCTCATTTCCTCTTCTATGTGTATTGCTCCCTCATTCCGCGTCTGCCTCTTTCCTTTGCAGGCAATGGCCTCATCAGAGGGCCGAGGTTGTAGGGGCTCTCCTCCACACACCACACACCACACTCACAAGCAGCAACAAAACAGTAGGCAAGCAAAAGAGGACCAGCGGACAGCAGCAGCACCAGCAGGACCAGGAGCACAGCAGCACCAGCAGGACCAGAGCACCAAGGACAGCAGGACCAAGGACAGTGCCAGCAGAGTAAGCACGAAGAGAGCACAGCACCAGCAAGCAGCATACAAGTAACCACCGAGCAAAGCACAGCACAGAAGCAGCAATAGCAGAAGCACCACCACCAGAAGCAGCATAAGCAGAGTAAGCAACACAGAAGCAACCACCACAGAAGCAGCAATCAGCAGAAGCACCACGATCCAAGAAGCACATCAGCAGAAACCAGCACCAAGGCGAGCCGGGCAGCAGAAGCCCCAGCAAAGCAGAGTAGGGCCAGGGTTGAGGTTGGCCTCTTCCCTCTTGCCAGGGCTGGCAGAAGATGCAGAGGCTTCCGTTCTTCCCAGGTTGTGGTGCTGGCTGGTGGCTGTTGGGTGGCTGGCTGGCTGGCAACTGTTGTTGAAGCAGGTCTTCCTTGAATGTGACCTGCTTGTGAGCTGCTTCCTTTATATCCGGCGGCTGACGCAATGCATTTTCCCCACAGTGCGCAGTGGAACCTAGGCACTACTCGGCATCGCTAGCCATTCGCTAGGCATCCGCTCTGAATGCCTTCCGTTCGCGCGCCCATTTGCTGTGCTCCCCCGGAAGCCTTGCGGATTTGCCATTGCTTCCATCTGCTTCCATCCGCTAGGTGCTGAGCACGCTTTCCATCTGCCCTACGTCCTCCCCGTCCGTTCTTTCGTGTTGTCCGCTCTGGTTATCAAATTCGGGCTTTTGAGAGTGATACCAAGGATGGAACTTGCTTGTCACTGTGCCTTTTACAAACAATCACATACTGTTTTTAATGGCGGCCATGTGACAGGTCCTTTACCTACTGGGTAGATGTGCTAAAAGATTGTTAAACCAGGGGCGGTCATTTTTCCTATGTTTATGAGAGGTGTAAAACCGATTTCAAATCTGGAGTTGTTTTAACCTTGGACAGAAAGGGGGCATGGTTGGGGTGGAGTGTGCCAATCTAATCACTTGTATTGGGGCATCTGGGCGGCCATCCACTAAACTTGTTTTCAATGGCAGAAGGTTGCGAGGAGGTGTCGCAGGCAAAATCAGAAGGTGGAAGCCCCCGTTTTTTGCTGTCAGAGGCACCAATGAGGCTGTCTTTGACTGTTTCCAGGGCACCCTGCAAGCCAGGATCATGTGGGCCTGGCTTGAGTTTGACACTTCTGTTTTTAGAGGCGGCCAATTACCCTTACTGTCAGCTGCAAAATAGCTTTGGGGGGAAGAGAGGTTGAGTATGGGATATTAATTTTTACTGTTCCATTTGATTTTGGGCAGCTGGGAATTTAAGAGAAAGAAGGGAAACTTAGGGACCCTTCAACATCTTAAACTGACCCAATCCTAGTTGACCAAATACAAATGATGTTATCCATTCAGCTTGTGTCGGAATCTTTAGTATTCTTGGCAGGTTTCTACATCTTCTAATTCCATTGTTTTTTGAGTTATTCTGGTGCTCTGGCTGTATCAGCATAATGTGTCGCATGTGTGCTCTTATGTGGGCTGGTTTCTTTACAGTATGATGGTATGGTGCTAGCTCTCTCCATGATTGATGAGTGTGGAGTTTGTTTGCGCGTGGGTTGAGATCCCCTGCGCTGGAGTGGATGCGTGGGTCGATAGCATTGCTTGGCTACTTTGCTCTGGTTCGTTTTGTTTTCCTTTGACGCTTTGGTTGTCTCTTGCACTTCGCTCGGCTGCGACAGTGTTCGAGCCCGCAGGCCCTCACATAGCTGCGGCGGCTGTGATCGAGGACAACAGAAGGCCCTGCCAGAGGGAGGAAGAGGCAATATGAGCAGGAGAAACAAGTATCCATGCAGAGGACCCATGAGGAGGAGGTTGCTCGAATGGCTGGAGGGAGAATGAGTACCTGTGGCCACGCGCCTGAGGCTGGAACAGTGCCTTATTTTAGTACCGACACCCAGTTAACGACTAGCATGTGAAGTACAGGTATCTCTGGAGTAGAACCGCAGTGTCTGTGACGGAGCCTTGCGGCCTAAACTACTGTTGACTGATCAATACATTACTCTTGTGTGTGTGTGTAGTACGACATATGTTCACACATATCTTTCATGAGCCACATGGCAAGCTGCACGCTAGAAGAGATGGCGGGAGGCCGCTGTCAAACGAGGCTCAAAGACTGGCCGGACTACATCACGCCAGGAAGGTGTTCACGCTTCCTGTCTAGGGTGAGTATTTCTCCCCACAAGGAGCACGCCCCCTCTGTACAACCCCTCCCTCCCCTTCCAGACTAGCACATCAGTAGAGGCCTCACACAATGCCTCTCTCACATGCCAGAGCACATACCGCCAGATTGTTTGATTCCGAGCATGGCTGTCACTATCTGGGAGCCGCCCTTGCACGACTTATGAGAGCCTTTTCCTGGGCGCCCTGGCGTGGCTCGCCTGTATCACTCGTTTTCCTGCCTTGGCAATGGATCATTGAGAATCCCCTGACACCAGAATGGAACGCCACACTAGATGGAGGTCCATGCATGCATGACTTAGTTATGACCTACCCATCATGTGACGCGCCTCGAGCTTCGCATCTATCTCCCTCTCACCATGTCAAAGCACAGGGCACTAAGAGGCATTTCGATACAGAGGAAAGCATGAGCCGTCACACTGTGGTAACTTCTTCTCGGTGAGTGAGATGCTCATGACGGCACACTCAAGTCTCATAGAACAGCTCGCAAGTATATTCTTCCTCTTTCTTCATATCTGGTCCTATCTTTATTGCACACACTACTCGGAGTAGGTCGTCACCTCACTCTCCACGACCGGGCAGACTCCTTCCTACATACTCGGTATAACTTACGTGGAACTGACTCCTCTATGGACACCCATGCCCGAAGCTGCGTCATGCAGATATCATTCTTAGTCTGGGAAGAGAGCCTGATCACGTTGGCTTCTCTGCTACCCACCTATCACTGGATGGATCCCAGCTGACCTGCTTCCATTTCCCACGTACCATGTATGGCTCCTCGCACCGCAGGTTGATGTCAACATGGTTTTGCGCCATTTCATAGTGCTTACATCACCTTACGCACAGCTACTCTCCTACAAGCGCACTTTTTTTACTTTGTTTATCAGATCATTAGCAGAGATGTTCCAATCTTTCACCTTCATCAGAGGCATCACTTCCAGTCCACAAGTTGCAAGGTTGCATGGCGGTCCATTGTCCTACATGTTATGCCTGTACCTCTGCCCTTGGTCACACCTTGATGCCACAGAACTGCCACTGAGAACAGCGCCGTAAGACATATCGCGCCCCAGCAGATTGCATGACCATACAAGCCCCATACAGCTACCTCATTACTCTTCTATTACCACAGGACTTCACTTGCAAGCCCCATACTCACAGATATTTACTTCTTGTTCCTGTGCCTGTCACACTCTTCCAGGGGTTCCTTTCCTTTCTTGGTCATTTCTGTAAGTGATTAAGGGCACTTCTTCTTTCAGACCTTTAGATCGGCGACGCTATAGTATGCCGAGCGCTCCTCTGCAGAGCCTTCGCTCTTGCAATTCGAGCCTTTTACTCTCCACACCACGTCATCTTGCCGGTTTGGCCCTCACTTTCACCTAGGGCTCAAAGGCTCCTAACCCTTCGGGACATTGTTTGTGCCCATGATTAGGTGACTTTAGTTCTAGAGCACATTCTTACATATCACATCCGACTGCCTGCCTACGTTTTCCACAGTTGTTTGCCGGCGCGGCTTCTTGGACACGCTGTAGATCACTATTTACGTCATTAATGCCTTGCTGCCTCATACGCTAGTGACCTTTGCTTATCTTCCTGATACGCGCGTTGCCAGAGACTGAGTTGTACTCCTTTCTTCTGTTTTCTGACTTTTATTCTTTCCTTTCTTTCTGCTTATCGTTACTACTCTTACATCCGCGCTCTATGTGTTTTTGCCTTTCCTTATCTCTAGCAGTCTGCTCATGTGCTATATGATTCTTCATCCTCTATGCTGTCAACGATCAACTGATCATCGTTAATTCTGTGAATCCCACCTATTACTGTTATAACTCGAACTTTATATTAAAGTCCTTGAGGATGAACAATCGGGTTTCTAACAAGAAAATGCTTAAGCTTTGCATGCTTTGTGGGATGTGGCACAACGGCTTATTCACCTTGTGGCGGCCTGCGATACAACTGCACCGCATGTTTGGATGGGTCGACGGATAGCTTGGGTACCTCGGCAATACCATAGCTAGTTGGATGTGGCAGCAACGGCACCATTACCCCCATGGTGTGATGGATAAAGCTGCGCCACTCAGTGCAAGCGGCATATAGTGGGATCAGTACGGCTTCCACCCTACTGCAGGTGCGCCTACACCCGGCGCCCCTTCGGATGTTCGTTCAGTGCAATTAAGCACTTGTAACATCTTATCTGGATTCCCTACAGATTGTTTGTTGTTGCGGAGCGCAGTTACAAACCATTATCTCTTTATTAATGAGTGCCCGTGTCTCGATTCGGTGTAGGGCTACTTCGATATTCATACATGCGCATCAATCTCATCATTGATTATGTTTAGACACGCGGTTATGATTCGTCAAGGATAGCAGGTCCGATTGCACCTAACGCGTATCCTGTCTTGCCAGCTCATAGGTGTTGGGTCCACCTCTCATTTGACTCATTCACCAGTTCTCAGGGAGTTGCACCAGTGTTTTCAGGATGGCTGGTGGGCGCTTTCTTCCTTCACTGTGAAGACATCTGGTTAGGGCTTTGGACCATTCCAAGTGTCCTATCAGGTTTTGTCCTTGCCTTCCATTCACTCAGGCTCACATGTCCCCATTGCCTGTTGACGGTCCACAAGCCTGTTTCTACAACACTGTAAGCGGGTGCACATGAGATTTAATAGCAGATCGCAGGCAAGCTTCCATGATGCTCCTCACGGTCTGTGGGCGATGCTGGCATGGTGGTGAGAAGTACCTGAAACCCTGTATTGGCCAGGATGCCAAAGGTGTTCTCCACCACCCGTCTTGCGCCTGGACAGCCTGTAATTTGAAGATCCTCTCTTCACGGGTGAGGCATCTGGAAGTGTAGGAGCTCATCGAGGTAGGTTTTCTGAGGGAGAAGGCCTGCATCACTCCTTCACCTCATATGTGAAGGTTTAAGGGCACACTTTGTGTGTTGTTGGGCAGGGGGGTCCTGGATCTGTGGAAACTCCATGAATGAGTGTTTGGCGTTCGCAGCCCCTCACTTGAGGGTCACTGGCGTTGTATACGCTGGGCATGGCTGAACTGACGTTGCCTGAGCATCGATTAACATGAACTTGTTAGTCAGCAATCAACATGGCGAAGAGGATGATGCTGAAGACGCCCTTGTAGTTGTGATAAAGTTGATCCTGAGTTGGAGCCTGGAGCTTTGCAGGCCAATGTTGCCTCCCTCACTTAATGGCTCGGCAGACGGTGCGTGTCGGATGTTCTCTTACTAATTGAGTTTATCACGTGCTCTGTCAACTTCTTCCTCCACCTTTTGCTTCGAGTGGTGGTGCAAGCTGGACGCGATGGCCTCTTTATGGTATTTCACTTCGATGATGGCCCTGCACCACTTTTCCCTCTTGACGCACCACTGCGATCCTTCGAGTTCTGTGTGGCAGATCTCAGGTATACTGCATGTTTTCTGTATGTAAGTCCGGAGAGGCGAGAGTGTTTGCAGGAGAGTCAAGTAGCCCTGAGTCACAGGTATTCAGGCTCGTGGAGGAAGTTGTGTTTCCTTGGTCAAACCCTTGGGTCTCAGATCCGCTCCACTAACTTCCGTCAGACATGGCTGGTGGCAATCCTCAATCGAAACCGTGACTTTGGAATGCACGAGTGTCTTCATTTCTCAGCTCCACCATCGCAGCTTGCTCATAGAGTCCAAAACCTTCCACACCTCTCTCCTGATCCATCCTTATGGGCCCCAGACAGCTCTTGGGACGTCTCGCTTTCTTCTCCACATTCATAAGAAAAGGTGGAAACTAGTGGGCTGAAGGAAGGGTTCGTTGGCTTCTGGTGTTGAAATGATGGCGCTAACCAATATAGGAAGTGTTTGCCGATGATCCAGTGTTTTGAGAGATCAATAGTTATGAAAGTTTGAATTGACGCAATGAAGTCAAAGGCTTGAAAGAGTTGTACCCTCATACCCTACGTTTCCTGCTTGGACGACAAGTCAGAGATCCAGTGATAGAACTTTCCTCCACTCGCTTATGATAGGAAATATCGGTTTTTCTCGCTAGGTGGTCCTTCTGCACCTCTAGGCATACTCCGACATCCTACAAATATCACGAGATACATCCTCCATATACAAAACTTTTTTTTCCGCTTTATGCTTTATGTTGCCGAGGTGGCATTACACGCTTTCATCCTTTCTATGCCGTAGCTTACTAACTGCTGTTGGCACGTTCTGCGTCCATTTCCCTTCCTCCCTCTTTTACTTGTTTTCCACTGGAGCCGGATGCGAGCCTGCCACAGATGCGCAGCGGATGCCACATAGCAGATACAGTGGACCGTTTTAACGAGATGATGAAAGATGTAGAACGTTTGTTTCCTCATATGTGTTGCAGATGTAGAAAGGACGCGGCAGAAGTTCATCCGTTTCCAAAAAGTTTTGTGCGCAGCTCAAAACTTTTGAGCGGATGAAATCTCAGTAGATGGATGCTGGACGGATAGAATGTATGAATCACGCACGCAGTGAGTACAGAATGGATGCATCGCGTTAACCAATGGATGGCAAGTGTTTCTCTTCATTTTACATCCTCTTTGCATTTTTTGGTGCAGTGTGACATGGGCTTTAGAAACAGAAAGTAAGTTTTGATTGTGTACTCGTGATACTTTATTTTAAGTTTTCTCATGCTTCTGCCCAATAATCTTCCATACATATTGAATAAGATGGAGGAGAAGATAGAGCCCTGTGGAATTACTGAAATGTTTTAGAAGTCTTTTTTTTAAATATTACAACTATTATGGACAACTTTGCATATTAATTATCTTTTAAGTATCAAGTAGCAGAAAGAAAATAATTTCATTTTGGCATAACTTTATGGGTTTTTTTTTTATTTTCTGCTAGATTCCCTTTAGCAATTTTGATCATTATTCTATGATGTGAGACATTGTATGTTCTCTGTAATTTAATATGATTTGCATTTTCTCCTTGTAGCACTAAACCTTTTCAATATTTAGAGAAAAAAATGCCTATGGGAATTCTACTAAGAAGTATGCATGAACAAACCGTCACAGAAAGGCTATGCTGAAAACATTGCATCCCATGATTTATGTTTCACAGTTGTTTATGAGGTTCTACACTGTAATATGCTCACTTAAAATATGGCATAACTTGGAGTGATTCCTTTTAAAGGTGAACCACTTGTAATAAATTAACATAAAATCAGTTGAAATAAAAATCTAGGAAAGAATGCTTAATTGAATGAGCTAGTAAAAATAAATGGTTCTATAATAACATTTTAAATTGTTAAGTTTAGGATTTAAAATTTCAGGTGATTTCCATTTCTACTCATAGTTCTACTCAAGTGATACCACGAAATCTTCATGTACTCACAGTTTAGCCTGTACTGATATCAGTTTGTCTCTGAGGTCAATAAGAATTATTCAATATATTCAGATATCCTGGTTATTTGATAGTTTTCCCTATTTCCTATAGAGGTAATTTCTGAAAGCATAGGGTGTCCCCAGATTTTACTATTAAATGTCTAGCAAAATGTAATCCTATTTCATATGTCTACAAAATGGTCACTTACAATGCAACTGTCTTTTGCGATATCACTTTTTAAACTACCATCTCAGCAATCTTTTCACAAATCACACAAAATTATACAGTTTATGGCAATTGATACTTGACACAATTTATAGAGTCTTCTTTTTTATCTTTAAAATTAGAAAATAGTTGTTTCTTCATAATTTTTGACACAGATATCGATGTCTATATCTATATTAAGTCTGTATGGCATAGTGGTTAAGACATTGAAGGAGGCAAGAAAGTCAAGGCCGTTTGAAGAATTATTTTTAACTGTTATTTTTTCAACAATGTTCAAGAGATGACTTTTTCAGATATGTCAGCCCAAATTCTTTGATATGGACAGTGAGAATAAAATAAGAGGTGGTTCAGTGCCCATTGCCTTAAGACCCTTAAAGAAAAGATGACATATAAATGAAATAAACAGTGGAAATTAATTAGAGGCATATTGTGACATATTGTGACATATTATGATATGACATATTGTGTCATATCATTACATATCTACCCACACTTTGAACAGATAGATGGGAGGCCTATATGTAAGTCATAAGGTCATTAACAATATCTTGGCTCATTTCCATAACAATGGTAAGCTTAAAGATTACTTAGTTATAAAAAATAAATATAATGAATGAAAAAGTGGCAATGAATGATGAGTACTGAAGATAATTGTATTTTGTGATTACTTAATATTTATTTTTTTACATTACTTACAATATTCACTTTCTAAAAATTAACTTACTTTTTTCAGTTAAAACAAATATCTGCACTATTGAATATAGTGTTTTCAGTTAAACTATGATGACCTTGCTAGGATCTTGCTAGCTATTACAGATAATATCTTTAAATATGATAATCTTCAAATAGTTCTTCAGTTATCCAGGTAGTAAGATAGGGTACATGAAGATTGTTCTTTAATTTTCATTAGGAAATATTTAACAGGATAACAGAGTTGGAAGAGACCTTGGAGACCTTCTAGTCCAACCCCCCTATTCAAAGAAGACACCCTATACTATTTCATACCAAAAGCTATCCAATCTTTTATTTAAAAAAAAAACAAAACTCCAATGATGGACCACCCACCACTTCTGGAGCCAAACCATTCCACTAATGGATTGTTCTGTCAGGAAATTTCTCCTCAGTTCTAGATTGCTTCTCCCCTTTATTAGTTTCTATACGTATTTCAGAAATAAATTTCTGAGATTTATTCTGACATTTTAAGCAGAATTAAATAGTGGGGGAAATGAACATAACACAGGTTGTTTAGGAATATGCTGGCTCTTATGAAACATGTAGTATGTAACTCTAACCATTTAAAGTAAACTATTTATCTTTGTATTGTATTTCCTCATTTTGTGTATTATAGAGGGTTTCCATTTAAAATGAGTTGAATGTTTTTTGCCTTATCCTATAGTACATTGATTAAACTATTTATAATGTACATATGGTTATATATTCTACCTGCAATTTACCATATATTTAAATCCTGCTCTTTAGAACCATTGAAAAGATCAGTCTGTTCAATAAAACACCATTATCTTCCTGTAATTCTCCTCTTAAACTAGTTTTTTTAATAATAAAATGCCATGTATATATTGGCTGTAAAAGAAAAGGTGAACCTGTGCTAAACACAGGTGAGGTCACCTGATGAACTAGCTCATCTAAATAAAAATACTAACAGTATTCATTTATTCCTTCCTGAACAATGAATTAAAACACTGAAAAAAGATCATTTCATGACATCAATCTGTAGCTTACTGCAAAAATTCAGACTAAGCCATTATAGGAAGTACATGGCTATATACAGGTAGCTTCTTTTTATGTGTGTTGTATATGTGTGTGTCAGTGGTGGGATTTCAATTTTTTTACTACCGGTTCTGTGTACATAGCTTGGTTGGCTGGCAGGGGAAGGATACTGTAAAATCTCCAGTCAGAGATGGTATTTGTTGGTTCTCCGAACTACTTAAAATTTCCGCTACCAGTTCTCCAGAACTGGTCAGAACATGCTGAATACCACCTCTGATCCCTCTCTGTCTCTTTGTCTCTGTCTCTGTCTCTGTCTCTCTCCCTCTCCCTCTCCCTCCCTCCCTCCCTTCCTCCCCCCCCACACTCTCTCTCACACAGACTCATTGGGTCATGCTGCAAGAGATATTTCTTTACCTAACCAGAGAAACAGAATGACCATAGTGAAGAAAAAAAAAAAAAGGAGTGGGAGTGACTTTCAACTTCTGTCGGCTTCTCTACTGGTTGCTTGTGGGAAGCTGATAGAGAGTATTGGAAATGATTCCTTCTCTATCACAGCTGGCTCACAGAATTGCCGGGCACTTTGCTAGGGAACAAATGGAACAGTGGACCACTGCACCCTCCAATTTTCATCCTGGAATGTCCCCAAGCCTCCCTTCATCCAGGGAGGAAGTGGACATACCCAATGACCACCAGCAAACCCTAGCTAGCCTTATTTTACAAGTAAACATTTATGCCATTTTTTTTTATCCTTCCCTTTCCATCCACCTCCATTAAGAGATTTCAAATTTCAGGTTCTGTTTTAAAACAACCAATTATCACCCACCCATCAGGCATTACTGCCAGCTGATTGAGCATAGCAGAACTATTTTTGTCTTCTTGCTAGTTTCCCAATTGATTTTGCTTGTGGGAAGCTGGAAGGGAGTATCAAAAATTATTTCTCTCCTTGAAAGTAGCAACACATACATAGTACATACAGTAATCAGTAATCTCACTGAAGTTGCCATGTTAAAAGTCATGTCAAAAAGTCAGCTATTTTTCCAAAGGTCTTATAAGAAAAACCTCTACTATCAAGTATCCTCTGAACCAGTGAATCCAGAACTTCCTAGCTTTATTTTTCAAAGCATGATAAAATGTCCCTTCTTGTTGTTACACTGCCAGTGTAAATTTGAATTGTCTTTATACAGTGTAGAACATTTTTCTTGTAACATATACTACATCATTGTTAGTAAACTGCCAGCTTGACTGGAAGGAGGGGTCAAGTGAGGGCCTAGCTTGGAATCATCATGCTGGTGCAAGCAATATAAATGTTATCTTCCCAAAATCAATGAAGCCTTATCTGGTTGTTCCCAGGGGAAGACAAGCATTGTTGTGTCATAGTCAGCAAACAATAAAGTTAATTATTATTAGTATTCACAACTGGTTGCTTGCTCTTGATAATCATTTTATAAATATTTTCATTAAGATTATAAAATTATTACAATGTTTTCGGCCACATATTTTCTCAATCAAAGCCCATTTTATCCTGCATTCTTTCTTCTCCTGTTTCAAATTCCAATGAAAGACATTTTAGCAATTATATGTTCATCATTTCTAAGTAATTTTATTTCAAAATCAGTCTTAGTATTCAAAAACACAAACTCTTTTACCAGTTTAAATATTTCTAATAACTGTAAATAAGATAATCATTGACAAATATATTTCTGCAAGCCCGGTCTTCTTTTGATTTTATTTTACACTTTCCTTAGCAAAATTGTAGTACCTTATGATAAGTTACCCATTTAGGTTTGCCTATTATCTTTCATTATAAAATGTTTCTTGTGTTGAAAAGTGTTTTCAGATACAACCTGTGTTTTTATGTATTCCATATTTTCAGGATGGAAACCTACAGTGATTTTTAAAAATCTGCATTAACCTTGACTTTGTTATCTAATAAAATATTCATGCCATCCAAATCTTGAAATCTTACCTTTCAAGTTGTTTAAGCTTTTTTCCAGGTTTTCTATATTTTAAAGCTTCCTATGGGCATTTTTTCACCTCTTAATTTTCAATCTTTAATCTTCTCTGTGTGTCTAATTGCCGCTTCCTTAGCACTTGGAGATTACTTTTTAAAATGCTTATATTTAAGATAAGTCTTTAGAGCAAGAGTTGTTATTAGATTACCCGGTTTCATTGCTCTGTCCACAAACCATTCCAGCACAAATCTTCTCAAACCTGAGACTCTTCTATAGTCTTCTATTTTTTCTATTAATTTAGGTGCTGTTTCCAATGACTGATTTATTTGCATCTTCAAAGTAATTCTGTTTCGCATTTTTAATTTTTTGTGCTAATTCCTCTTTTTCCATTTGTCCCATTTTATGTTTAATTATATCCATTTTATTTTTTTAAATGTCTTTTTTTTGGGAACATCTCTAAATGTCTTTTCCCTAGTCTTTTGGTAGTCCACCTGCTAATGCTCTTAAATGTCTTTTTCTGTGTTTATATTTCTCCCTAGTATAATCTATTTATCAAGTCTCTGATAATAGATTATACTAGCGCCTTCATCATGTCCCAAGATTCTGTAAAGATGTATCCTCTTTTCTATTTTCTTTTTGAAAAAAAAAACAAGCTTCTTTCTCTATTTTCTGTTTAAAGTCTTTTTTTTCAGTATCATATTTATTTATTTAAAGTACATCCAGATCTCCTTTGTGCTCCTTTCCAAATACTGATCTGGATTGATGATCTGCCCAGGTGCTTGTTTCCTACTGTGATACATTAAGGCCAATTAATTTCTATTGCTGACAAATCCCTCTCATACCTATTCTACAGTGAAGAACCTAGCAATCGAGATTCACGCTAATTAGTGTCTGCTTCTCGTGAAATAAAAAGCTAGTATCATTTTACTTACTTTCCATATTTTTCTCTCTCCATGCATCTTTTAAATTAAATTCTTCTGTTATTTGAAGAAGGTTTAGGTAGTATTCTTTTACTAAACTTTTTTTTGCTTGTGTTTTTTGTGTTTTATAGTCCTATCTGCGTTATTAATTATTCCATAAAATCTCCGCATTCATACAGCTATTACATAGTCCAATTCAATTATTTTCTGTTATGTAATTTTCTATAAGATTATCTGTTTAATTATTCGGCATAAATTGCAATTAAAAATGTTTTAATGCTGTTATCCATTATTCCCACCATCAAAAATCCTTCCATCATCAATCTTGCACAAATTAAATTCCTGCCCAAAATTGCTTTCTTTAATATATAATACCACACCTCTTTTTAAGATACTCGCTAGCGATATAAATAATCCTATTTCCTTGTTTTAAGTAATATGTGTCGATGTAGCCTTTTTAATTAGCTGTACCTCTATAGTCAGCTTACATAATCAATATTTTAATTTTCCTCTAGATTTGTAAAAACTTTCCTCTCTTTAATTAGCGGAATTAAGCCAATTTATTATTAGTCATAATCAGTTTTCTTTTCATATCCATGTTAACTTTATAAGAGGGTTTAGTTGTTCTAGTCGATCTCAATTCTTGTGTTCTCGGGGTCACGGCCTAATGCCTTCACCTTCTCTTCTTTTTTTTCAATTAGCTGCTATAGCACTCTCTTGGAATTCATTAGTGACTCTTCCTTTCTTTCTTCTTCCTTCCTTTTCTGTGAAGTATTCTAAGCAGAATAACTCAGCTTTTCCAACCTGTATCAATTCCTGTGTTCCTTGTTTTCCTGCTCAATGGACAAAAGGCCTTCTGGCATCAGCCAATCTGTAGTTTACTCTTTCTTTTAAGTAGCCTCTTTAAGTCAATAAATAAATATTCTCTTCTATCTCTCTTACTCTCTTGGTATCTGTTTCAGCACCTACAATTTCTTTCTTTTTCATATTTTAGTGTTTTCTCTCTCACACATCCTGGAGTTTTGTGTTCTCAATAATCTTCTTCCTTCTCTTTCTCTTTTTCCTGTTGGTAAAACATTGTCTGTAATAGATAATTATCCTCCACATGGTGATTGGGGATTGGTATCGAAGAAGCTGAGGTGTTGTCTTTCTACTCTGTAATGCTTATCTGAAAGGAAAGGAGAGAAAAAAAGACGAGGAAAAAAAGATGAAAAAGAAAAAAGAAAAAAAAAAAAAAACCCGAAGGCAGCAATTACCTTTTCAAAGGAAACAGGAAAAAGAAAATCTTCAAGGCACTTGTAAACGCTTAAATCAATTAGTCGAATGGTAGATGTAAAATAAAAAATCAAAGATAAAAAGGGAAAAAAAGAAAAAGAAAAAATTTGTATAATGTTCTTCATAATTAACAAAAAGAAAACCAAGAAAATAAAAGATTTACATTCTTAGTTCCTGGTTTAAAAAATCAAAATCCAATTTTAAGAGGAAAAAAAAAAGGAGACTCCCAACTAGTGGGGGGGGGGGGTGTAGAAAGGGATGCAAAAGGTAAAAAGCAGTTCTGATATAAAACAAGGCTCTGCCACCAAATATCCAAGGCTCTTTGATAAATCAGCTCAGAATTTTTCAAGATCACTTCAATCTTTCTTTCAACTTCAGCTCCTGACTCCAGCTATCTTTTCACAAATGAGCATCTGAGTAAACAAACTGATATGGTCATCTCTATCTTTTCCAAAACAAAGCTCGGAGTCCTTGACTGTAACATAAGCTAGTAAGAAAAAAAAGAAAGAATGTATCCAATCCTCTGGGCAGCAGCCCTACTTATTTTCCTTCACTTTCACTTCACCCTCCTCAATCTACAATCAGGAACTAAAAAAAAGAAAGTAAAATCTTTCCCCCTTTTTTTTTTAAAGGAGAAAAATAAATCTTAGTCAAGCAGAAGAATCTTAATCAGAAAGGGATTTTCAAAAGGGTTGTTAAAAAAAAGGAAGAGAGAAATACAAACAAAAATAAAAGGATTAAAAAGTACCAGTTGAGCTTAAAGTTAAACAGCTTTGCCTAATTCAAAGTTGCAATAAAAAGGGAAAAAAGAAAAAAAAAGTTCACTTTGATAATTAATCACACCGCTTAAATTCTTTTCTCTTCACTTTTAGTCCACTTTCATTTTTTAGGGTGTTCTCTCCAAGAAATAATAAGTAAAAGTTCATCTCACCAAACTAATACACTTTCTTTCCAATCTCTTCCACTCCAGAGCTGTCCCAGCTTCAGCAGCTTGGAAGGCTGCCTTTCTGCCACCAGCAAAAAGGGCATTTCCTGGATCAACCAGGGGCTTTGTGGTGTCCCTAGGATCAGCAGGACATGCCCTTATCGATCACAGTCTCTACAGGATGGTTTAGGTCCGTCAGGACTGTCCAGCAGCTGAGATATCAATGGTGATCTTGGAGGATCAAGATCACCCGTCATACAGCCACGATGCCAGCTCCGTCCTCCTTCCACTCCAGTACAAATCTTACAGTCTTGGCTGTCACAGCTTGTGACTGGTAAAAATGGCTGTTGTCCCTGCTGCAGCTCAGGAGAGCTTGCTTCTGATCTAAGGAGGAAATTGCAAGTTTCTCATGGTCCATGAAGAATCTCTCTTTCTTCACCACTCCTACAAGGTGGCTTTGACCCTGTGGAGTTTCATGACAGCTGTTGTTGGCTGGATTTCATGGGGCCCAGCAGAGCCCGCTAATTTTCAAGTCATTCTTGCTGTGACAGAAGCAAGATCACTTATTGATTTTAGTTCTAATTTATCCAAAAGCACTTTCAAAATAATATTTCAAAATAGCTATCTCCTTTATCTGTTTTAAACTTTCTTACATCCATTCTTAATTAACCTCTGACCAAAACTTTTTAAGTTTTTTAACCATTATATCTTTCTTTGTACTCCAGAAAGAATGATGACTCACAAAGTAGAATTTTTATCCTGTCTAATAGAAAATCTGTCCTTACATCCACAACCTTATTTCTGTAACCTTGACTGAAATCCTTTCACTTCACAGTTTACAGGTGACCATAAAACCCTCAGTTTCTTCAGATTAATTATGAAGAACTACTGTCCAGAGTACATGCAACACCACTATTTAACCTTAACCTGGAGAGAATGTGTTGGGTGGAATTCTTTGCAGACCACTTTTCTCTAACATATTGCCATTCCCATTACTTCAGGGACATCTAATTCACCACAAAACCTCACCATAAGTTTCATGGCTTCGGATAAACTATAGTAAAAGGGAGACCACCACTGTCACAAGTGATTCCACTTTCCAAACTACTCTTACTATTAACTTATTTCTAATATTTAGTAGGAATCTTCTTTCTTAAAACATAATCAATTATTTCATGTCACGTAGTCTGGAATGAGAAAGATTAGATCTCGCCCTCCTTCCATGTGACACATACTCAGTTATTTGAAGAATGCTATCATATTTCCCCTCAAATATATTTTATCAAGTTTAAAAACATGTAGCTTTTTTAGTCTTTCTTCCAAATTTTACTTTTGTTCTATTCCTACTAGCATGACCATAGCTATAGCTATATTCGTAGCCTTTCAAAAGTGTTTATACACACTTAAAGCCCATGTCACACCGAACCAACGGATGCAAAGAGGATGTAAAACGGACAAAAAACCTGGCCATCTGTTCGAAA
>BHFT01064918.1:0-25678 GCA_004320025.1 Laticauda laticaudata | reverse complement strand
ATGGAGCCACCCCCGAAATTTTGCTCATCCGCTGTGTCCTTTATGCATACGTTTTGTGTCCGTCGGCCAGTGGAACCGGGCCTTAATATACTGTTAGCAATCTCTTCCTCTTTTTAGTGGCCGTAACAATGAGAAGAATTGAGTTGGATATTGTGATATCTGTCATTTCACATTTGAATTTGTACAGCATCCTGATTTAGAATATGGAATAAAAACACTAGTGGATAGTATTTAAATATTATGGAATGAAAACCTTATAAGTATGACTTTTTTACCAGGTATGACTAAATATGTTTCCATGCATCTTTAGCTACAGATAGAAATTAACACACTCCTTCCAAATCTTCTGAATTCTGGCATCATCAACTCCTTTTGTGAAGGATAGCTGCAGGGGAGACTTATTTTGTCCATCCATGGTACTTGTTATACTGACCTCTGAACTTGATCAGATACAACATGATAAATGTTTAAATTTGCTGTTCCTTTCCTTTTTATTGTTTCAGATGTCATTGTTTGTGGTTGTATTAATTCTGTTGTTTCAAAGATTGAGAACAGGTGGAAATACAATAATAAAGTAAGTAAAAAAGTAAATGTGAAAACAGTTGCAACCCTGATTCAAATGTGTATTACTTCCTAGGCTAAGCCACTCTGTGCACTAGAGTTTGCAGTCATGACTGAAACTATGAGAGACTTTGCTGGAGCCAAGCAGTTAGCCCAAAAGCAATCCCTCCAGAAAAGTTTATGGTCTTTGTTATCAACTAGCTTCAACAGGTTGGAGCCTTGGGAAGCCAAAACAATATGGAGCCAGAGGCATTTTAAAAGCCTACTATAATTCATCCTATCAAAAGCCTACTATAACTCATACTATAACTCATCCTATCAACCCACTGCTGAAAAAGTAGCAGCTTTTGCCCAGTGTCAGAATTAGTTCTTTCTAACTTTGATTTCTCCCTTGTTACAATATCACTTATAGTACACTTGAAAAAAGTCTCAAATGCCCTATTGTGGAGAATGCATTAGTGACCATGTTATTATTATGATGATCTCTTCAGCAATCCTAGATGGAAAAAATAGAGTACCAGTTTAAATCATGAAGCAGAAGTCAGAGAATCCATCATTATTAATCTTGCTGTCAGATTTTATGGTGGGGACATTACCTCACTCAGCACTCACAGAAAGAGCTGCCAAAAATGATGATGTCATCATCAGTAGGCACCTCTGACCAGGATTGCAGCCATTAAGCTTAGCACAATGTGTAAACTGGGCTGTTATGACTCATTCAAGACATGAAAGGGTTTACACACACGCATGCACGCACACACCCTTGTCATCCCTATGCACAGTAAGTATCTTCAATCTCAGGGCCTCCATTAGAGGGCCTGGGAATTTGAGGGTTCTATACCATATGTTAGCTGTTTCTAGCACTGCACTCTTCTGGACAGAAAACTCTGGGGTAAGTCTTAAGATCTGTTGGAGCCACTTTCTAGCTTAGGAGTTTCTTCCACCACTGGGATCACTTTGGACTTTACTTTCCACATCTTCTCTAGTTTCTCTTTCAGGCAGTGATACTTCTCCAGTACTTCTGGTCCTTGCCTACTTCCATGATGCCTGGTTGAATGCCCAGTACTTGTCTATCTGTCTGTTTGGATCTGGTTCTTATCCCTATTGTTGTCCATGACCATTTGTGGAACCACCAATCTGACTTGTGAGAGTCTAGCCCATCCACTACTGTATGTTAATGCACACAATGCTGGCTACTTGATTGTGCTGCTTAGTATGTACTGTTTCTGCAAGCATCTCACACTCTACCAGTATATGTCTCTGAGTCTGCTCTGTACACTCTGCACCTCAGATCCTGCCTAGTGTGGTCGACCTCTTCTATGGATCTGGTTCTTAGTGCCTCTTCTTGTGCTGCTAAAACCAGTGTCTTAGTGCTATCTTTTAATCCAGCACTTTCCAGCCACTTGTAGAATTTCCAGTGTCTCCTACCTCAGCTATCTCTAGATAGTACATCCCATGTCTTTCTTTGTCACTTTTTTTTTTTTTTGCTTGATCTTCCTTCCATATCTATTGCTGTCCCAAGCATTTTCTTATCAGCTCATCCTTCTCATCTGGGTGCCATGTTAAGTGATGTATTCCTGGATGCTTCAAGTTTCATACAGGACAGTGGCTTTGACATGCACTAAAACTTCCCTAGCCTCTTTTAAGCTGGTGTACAGTCTCTGGTTGTTGGACTTGGATAGAAAACTCTACCTTATGAGGAAGTTCTGGGTCTTCACATTGCCACCCTCCATGTTCTGTTTTTGTCAGCTCAGTATACTGGCAAGGTATCTGATGATATACACGTGGCTGTTATGTATCTTGTTCTTCCCACTGCACTGGATCTTTGGGACCTGTCTTATCCTTTGGCAGTACTTGGATGTTGCTTCTTCCTTGCTTCCTCATTACAGTTCCTTTGGGATAATGGGATACCTGTAGCTGGTCTGTATACTATTTGGCCTGGTGGTATTTCCATCCCATCAGCTATCTTCCCTCTTTTTATTATCACCAGGAATAGAAGGAGAAGTCATGTGCCATTCTTCACTTATTTATTGCACTTGTGGAGGAATGTAACAATATTACTGACTTCCAATTCAGGACAATGGAAAATAAAGGATATAAAAAAAATTTCTTGCTTAATTGGCATGAACAAACAACAAAGGATCCTGAATTTGTTCTCTTTGGGGCATTTAGCAAATTAAAAAGATAAGTCAGATAAAGATTTTTTTTTTTAATTTGGTTTGTCAATTGCTTACAAGATGTTAGATATAAGTAAAAACATAGTTATGAATACATGGATACATATAAGAAAAATAAAAGAAACAATAGGACAGGGACGGTAGGCACATTGGTGCACTTATGAAGCCCCCCCACCGGCCTCTTAGGAAAGGGGTGAGGTCAATAATAGAATATGAAATATTGTGAAACTCTGTGACCAATAATCAAAAGATGCTACTGAATAACTCTGTGGACTTAATGTTAATCTTTTTTGGAAGAGACATTTCCTTATTTAATGCATATTCCACAACAGTCTATATGGTGAAATTGTCCATTTTTTATTTATTAAATATATATGCTTCCCATCTCGTAGTTCAAGGCTTAGTGGGTAGCTTAGCGAAACTCATTTTTTTTCAAAATGATTTTATTGCTTTTCTTCTTCAGAGCTACAAAACAGAAAGCATCATTTCTAACATTTATTATCTAAGAGATACAGAAAGTGAGTTCTCAGTTCTTATCTTATTATTTTCAGGCAACAAGTTCCTAATGCTCGTTCTATAGGTGAAAAACTTACATTTGGCTGACAAGGGACTGTAAGGTGGATTTGCTCAATCCTGACACCACTGACAAGCAAATCTGCCATATCACACACACACAAATTGCAGAGTTGTTCAAGTGCAGGCAGTTTATAGAATAATGATGGGTATCCATGGTTAATAAGGCAAGTAACATCATACATGTGATAACTTTGCCATACAAATGGAATGAATTATACATTTGGGTCAGTTACATTTTGCATGACAATGCTGTCCTAGCTTGTACTAAATGCCTACATATGTAGGCATTTGTAACTGAGAACCTAAATGTACTTGAATGGCACATGTGGCCCCATTCTTAAAGACACCATGCAACTCCAAAACAATGCTGCAGGTTTAGGTCAATGTTACAAAATGAAGTTATTTTGATAAATCTTCCATGCTAATGAAACGGAAATTAAAGAAAACAAGTAACCCCTGTTATTGTTTCTGTATTGCAAAGCAAAACAAGAGAATAGCAATAGCAGTTTACAGAATCAGCATATTTCCCCCAACAATCTGGATCCTCATTTTACCAACTTTGGGATGATGGAAGGCTAAGTTAACCTTAAACAGATCAGGGTCAAACTGATGGCAGTGAACAGTGAGTTAGCCTGCAATATTGCACACTCTACTGCACCAGCATGTTTTTATTCTATGTGGCAGAAGATTTTCTATGACTCCTGAGGTGATGTTGGCATGAGAAGGTGACTCAGAAACAAGAGCTTAAGTTTCCATTTTCTTTCATCAAATGCCACTGATGATCCAAACTTTATCCTTTGACATCTACACACTAGGCAAAGAAAGGAGCTTCACTATGGGGCTCTCAAATTTGATGAGTTATTTGGTAAGTAATCTGATATCCAAAGAGATTAGCCTGCAATTCGGAATCCATACTATATGGTTGTCCTTCCTCTCCTCTCTGCCTCTGCTTTATTTCTTTGACACATACTCTTTAAATATTAGAATATGTTTTCTCTAGGGCCGGGAGTACCTTTATGTACATCATCTTCACACTGCCTGCTCTCCTGAGGCCTGAGGCCTGCTTGGGGTCCTTTGGTGCTACTGCACTAGGAATAATAAATGAATAATGCACGAGAATTTTACCTCCTGGGCCTACCTCCAAATATAACTGTAAAACGAGACAAACAAGGTATTCACAGAGTTGCCAGAATCCCATGTGGGCAGCATCATAACTGCTCCTGGGCTTATACAGTTTTTGCATGAAAGAGTAATTGAAGAAGGACTCATGTAAGTGAACGAAATGCTTTGAACAGAGGGGCAAAGCCAGAGATTTCCACACTGGGGAAAACGTTCAAACACAGCTTGCATGAACTTAGATCCATTTACCTTTCAAACATCTATAAATGAACTTGCTCCCCATTTCTGCTACTAAGGGATATATCTTTTTTTTGGTGGAAAGTGAAAACTCACAACACTGCTATTTCTCTTTTTGGTTTACATTCTTTGGTGTTCTAATCACTCACAAAGACTCAAGACTAAATAGGAAAGGAGGGTAATGGTGAAAGTGAATGTGATGTGAATAATAAGAATGATAGAAGCTTGTTAGAAATTGAAGTATTTTGGAAAAAATGCATTAATTTTCAAGTTTCTTCAGTCAAGACTCACCTCTTGACCCTTTCTTACAGGAATTATGAAGTAATAATGGGGGTGGGTCGGTTGTATAGTTTGGAAATATCTCAAGCGTGGGATGAAGCCAACTTGGGCCGTGTGATCTCAACAGTGAGAATATTATCTATGTTATAATTATGTATAATTTCACAGATGACACAGTACCTCTGTCGCAAATATTTTATACAAACTCAGCAACTTACTTGTTCTTTTCTTATGTAAAACCAGAAATTATTAGATGGGTCAAGTATCATCTTTATGAACAACTGGAATAGGACAGTGATTCTGTGCATCGAAATTATTCTCAAGTGAAGTACAAGGAATTTGTGAATGCTCCAACATAAAATGTCAGCATCACATTGTGAATTCTTTGTCTGTTTGCAATATTGAAAAATATGGATCTAATAATAAAATGGCTCAGACTACAATAAATAACATGTTCAGTCTATATTAAATCATTATACCATATTCTTTATCTAAAACTTGGAAGTTTTTTTTAAAAAGCAGGCTTGTAAGTGGCTATTTTAAAAGTTGATAATCGGGATATATGCATGCTTTGGATGTATGTTATGATTAAGGCTAAACAATTGGTTTGCAATTTGTTTGTAATTTGCTTGGTTAAGCACAAGTTGCTCTTACTTATTACTGTGCAGATTATAGGAAATGCTATGCCTCAAAGAGGAAAATAGGTTTCAGGTTTCAATTTCAATTTTGCAATAGAAACCTGTGGTTCTCATGGCCAGATAATCAAAGGTTGAACTGATTGCTTTCATGAGTGAAAATGCTGATTAGCCAGATAAATAAGTGCACTCCAAAACCCACCACCCATTTGTACCTGGTATCTCTTACAATCATATCTGATTGTCATCCCATTAATTGAAACATCTGACTCTAATTCTTCCTTCAAATGAAGTAATACTCCTAGAAGTCCACACACTTTTCCAAGTAGTGGGATCCTACCTTAGTCACTACTGGTTCAGTGGGGGATCATGCGTGCACATGTGTGTGCATGCCCCTAACATGTGTGCCCGTGCGCACACCCAACAAACCAATCATGAAAAAAATGAAAAGCTAGGAGTTACCCTCCCACCCTCCCATGTGCTTTTTGGTCTTTTATCCTCTCAGCTGATCAGAGGCTGTTTTTTACTACCTGTTGGGTCAAACTGATAGTGATTTTTACTACCAGTTCAGTAGAACCAGGCCACACCAGTAGCATACCACCACTGACTTTGACTTATACAAATGTTTCTCTTTGGATCATTTTCCTTAATAATGAGAAGTTATATTGTTTTTGTTTGGACACATTTTTTAAATTGGGTTCTCTTTATCTAGTTTTAGGACAAGTGAACAACAGATGACAAAACACTAAAAATTCAGAAAAAAAAATCACAAACTATTAGTGAGTGTTACAATTTACATCCAAGCATATATTGCTTTAGAGAAAGGAAACTGCAAGGATGAGGTGGAGTTAAGGCGATGTGTGTGTAGGTTTTTATGTATTAAAGTTGGGATTGGTTGTTAAATAGATTTCCCATGTCTTCATTCCAGTATACATGAGGAGTCTGTTTGTTTTAGACATTTAGAGACCAAGGCTCACTTACAAGATAGAGAAGTTTGGGGATGCTTGCCAGTCTAGTTGTTATTGAACAGAATTGCGCCTGCTGCAATGCTGTGAATATGAAATCATGGGAGGAAAAAAACTAGTCAAAAGTCATCTGTCTGAGAGGCTTGATCTGGAATAAATGTTCTCACAAACAGAATTTGAGATATGCAAGGAAACAATTCAAGTCCCTTTGTTCACTGTATTTCTCAAAAACAAAGATTATCATTATGGTACTATACCTTTATTATTAAGGCTTCCATAAGTGACACAAAAAATCACAGTCTTTAAGCATCTTTTAACCCAAGGGTTAAAAACATCCAGCCTATAGACATCAATAATATAGCATCATCCTTAGGAGGTAACTAAGATTTTGCATTTCCATACACATTCCTAAAGAATTAGGCCAATGTGGTCTTGTGGAGGAAATATATGAAGATATCCAGTGATACACTGTTATAAGAGTGGGGGGAGGGCTTCCCCAAAAAGGGTCCGTCCCAGAGACCCTGTAGATGGCATTCCCTCAGGGAAGGGACCAGAGGTGGTATTCAGCAGGTTCTGACCAGTTCTGGAGAACCAGTAGCAGAAATTTTAAGTAGTTTGGAGAACCGGCAAATACCACCTCTGACTGGAGATTGTACAGTGTCCTTCCCCTGCCATGCCCACCAAGCCATGCCCACCAAGCCATGCCCACAGAACTGGTAGTAAAAAAAATTAATCTCACCACTGGAAGGGACTCTCAGCAGAAGAGGGCGGGGAGGAATAGAGCCAATCCACAGAAGGCAGTCTTGTAGGTATCCAGGCTTTGTAACTTGTAGAGCTTTAAGAGTAGCAATCAGGCTCTTGAATTATACCCAGAAGCTAACTAGCTATCAATGAAGCAATGTTATTTGAGAAAATGTTATTTGGGACTACTACTATGTGGGTAACTTTTTTAAAAAATCAAATGAAGCTTCCAAAAGATCTTTAGTTAGATCTCCATTTAATAAGTGGATCTTTAAAAGATCTCCATTTAATAAGTGGATTGGCTTACTTTCAGAAATCATGGGTGCTCCAATACTGGAGGTTTTTAAGAAGATATTGGTCAGCCATTGTCTGGAATGATATACGATTTCCTGCTTGGACAGGGGGTTGGATTAGAAGATTTTCAATGTCCCTTCAAATTTTGTTTATATTCTGTATTCTTCAAGAGTATGCCATACAGGACAGTGGTGGGATTGAAATTTTTTTTTACTACCAGTTCTGTGGGCGTGGCTTGATGGTGTGGCAGGATACTGTAAAATCTCCAGTCAGAGGTGGTATTTTCTGGTTCTCCAAACTACTCAAAATTTCCGCCACCGGTTCTCCAGAACTGGTCAGAACCTGCTGAATACCACATCTGTTACAGGATAAATAGTACTAATCCAATTTTGAGATGACAAAGTACAAGTGACTATGTAAAGTTCTTGATCCAGAAATCATTGAAGTTGATGCATAAATTGTATAAAGGATCTCCTGGACATGACTTTCACCTGATCTTTCAGGAGGAGCCATATATTCAGGAGAACTTCTAACATGCAAGCCAATTCTATACAGGGGAGTGTGACCCAACTCAAATTAAATGTAGAATATTGTCATATTCATTGAGCTCTAGAATCTACATTTGATCTTGCTGGGATTCAGCTTACATTTTTTCACTTCCAAGAACCAGGATTTTCATTATGATGCCTGTTTACCCAGAGGTATGGATGAGTAACTGGAAATCATCCCCATACAGGCATAAACTCACTCTGTACTAATTAATATCACCTCCCCCCACCAATTATTTATTGGTTTGTTTGTTAAACTTCTGAGCCACCCATTTCCCCTACAAGGAGATTCTGGGTGGATTCCATTTCATTTAGATATTAAAGAGTAGGGGGAAAGGGCATAGACCCATCAAAACATGGACTCCAAGAAGAGGATAAAGGGCTAGAAGTTTTATTTATATGTGTACATATGGTTTTAGTTTTCATTGTTTTTAGTTAATGGTGTGTAGGTTCCTCCCACAGAATTTTAGGCAAAAATCTATTCCCTCTGAAGTTAACTTATGCTATCAATAAACATAATACAATATTTGAGTGTGTAACTCAGATCAGCCTGAACTGAAGAACATTTCCCCCCATAAAAAGATTCTGTTTTTCAATCAATAATATTTATTTAATCTCTTCCCTTTATTTAACATAATTCCAACAGATAAAGGACATGAACATTTAGCCCTGAAAACTAAACTAAGATATATTCCTTGTGAACCAATGGGACATCATCCAGAATTTCTAATGCTCTGGACTAATCAGAAAAGACCATTGTACTGTTTCATCTTATAAGATTTCTGAACTAATAAAACAATCCCAAAACATATGAAACAAGATCCCCCAAACCCTAGAAACTCTTGAACATTAGTCACAAAATCCAGCCCCATTCCCATGGTTCACTGATTAACTTTGAAACTGGGATGCACTCCCATAAATTTGGACCTGTTTAAAGTTGGGCGGGGAACCATTCATGTTGGCTCCAATAATTTTCCCAAACTACCAAGTTCCTCCCTCTTCTGGCATTTGTGCCCAGAGTTTCTTCCTCACATCAGACTATTGGCATCAGCTGTCTACAACTCAACTGCAGCTATTCAAGAAATATTTCATACATGCATAAGTGCTTGCATATATTACAGAGTAACACACTTGAATCCATGGGATTATCACAAAAATTGATGAATTCGATTATATATGCTTTAATGAAATGTTCTAGCTTATATAGAGTTGGAGATATTTGTACATTGGATTGCATTCTTTTAATGCTTCCCTTTGCAGAAAAAATACCAAATCAAATAATATTTGCTAATTCAGAAATATCTCAACACTATTAGGAGCTACACATGTAAATTCCCTCATGTGTGAAGCTGAGGAAGAATATATCTTATGATGTGACATGCCAGCAAGCTACTCATGCCAAGAGCACAACTGAAAGATGTCTTCCTTGAAAAGATTTGGAAACAATAATCCATGGCAAGGCAGGGAAAAAGTCTTTCCTGCTTGTTCGCTTGCTTGTTTTAGATTTAGCATTCAAGCAATCTGCAGGAATTAAAACAAAAAGGATAAATGATAATTTCATGAAAGAAAAGACCTACACCCGTGTCAAACTGGATGTGGAAATCATATTCATTGTACATAGAATCAAGAAGTGTTGAAGTGTTAGTACCACTTTATAATGCCTTGATAAGACCACACTTGGAATACTGCATCCGGTTTTGGCTGCCACAATATAAAAAAGATGTTGAGATTCAAGAAACAGTGCAGAGAAGAACAACAAAGATGATTAGGGGACTGAAGGATAAAACATATGAAGAATGATTGCAGGAATCGGGTAGGTTTAGTTTAATAAAATGAAGGACCAGGTATGACTCATAGCAGTATTTTAATAATTGAGGGACGGCCACAAAGAAGAGGTATTCTCAAAAGGACCTTAGGGCAGGGCAAAAAGCAATGGGTGGAAACTAATCAAGGAGAGAAGCAATCTAAAACTTAGGAGAAATTCCCTGACTGTTAGAATAATTAATCAGTGGAATGACCTGCCTCCAGAAGACATGGATGTTTCAACATTGGAGGTTTTTAAGAAAAAAAATAGGCAACTATTTGTTTGAAATGTTATAGGGTTTGCTGCTTGACCAGGGAGTTGGACTAGAAGACCTCCAAGGTCCCTTCCAATTCTATTATATTGGGAAAGCACGTTTCATTTCATTTAAAAAAAACATATATTTTGAGTTCTACAACTACATTTTTGTGACTTTCAAGTGAGAACCATGAATAATCCACATACATATACAGCATAACAACAATACAGCAAGTGAGATGAGAGACAGAAAGAGGTTTTTATGGGATCCTGTGGCAGCTGTTTTTAGGTGTGGCGGGCGCATGGTCATCCACACAGGTAGAGTAAAAAAAGTTCAAATGGTGGTTACAATAGCACAATAGAAGTCTCACTCCTCTCACAGACATTGACACAAAGGGATGGGGCTTTGATTACTGCCATCCTGATTTTTTTAACCCTGCCACAGATGATCTTGTGCAGAGAGATTATATATACCCATCTGTTCTGAAAGAACTTTGAAGGAGGTATCAGAAGAATTACCCAACCAAAATTATTCACAACTACAATACTTTTAACTATTTCACAGAGCCCTTGCACTTCCATGACCATTTTGCACTCTCCTTGTGAAAATAATAGTGGACAAGCAGTTTATATTACAAGTTGATCTGAATGCAGCAATTTCAATGTTGTTGAATTTCCAAATTAACGTGCAGTTGAGAAACAAGTAAACAGGATGTCTTTCCCATTTTTTCTCTTCAGTTGGTACACTGGAGTTTTGCTGGTTGGCCCAGTCTCGCAAAATTGGCAATAAAACATAAACTCAAGAGTAGATGACAGGAAGTAGCAATCTTTTTTTAAAATTAATACCCAGCTGAAAATTCCACTGCATAGTTGACTTTTAGGAAATCTTTTTGTTTTTACAAAACCTGCTGGGATTTTTTGGGTGGAAACTCAGTTATTTTATTATTGTATATCATACTCTATTTACCATAAAATCAAGAAATGCAGATGGGAAAAGTACATTACACAATGACAACAGCATTAAAATTTAAAAATTTAGAAAATGTAGTACAATATTACAATTGCCTGTGTAAGGTGGGATTTTTCCAGTATCAGGATGCTGGCATTACCTCCTCCTCCTACCTAGCAATGCCTCTGAGGAGTAGGAGGAAGATTGTAAATTGCAGGCAGTGTCTTATAAAATGAGATGATTCAGTTTTAAATAGATTATTTTGGAAAGAGCCTTTTAATGAAGATAACTAAGTCGTAAAATAAACCAAAACCACCCTCAAATATTCAATAGCTTAAGCAAAAGAACAGTTTCAAAAAAGAAACCTAGAATTTGTGCAGTTGACTGGAGAATTCTAGGAGTTGAAGTCCACACATGTTAAAGTTGCTGAGATTGAAAAACACAGGATTAAGGTGTTGGATTAGGAGGACAGAGAACTGGGTTCTAATCCATCCTCATTCATGGAATCTGCCTGAATATCTTAAGGCTAATGATTCTCTCTCAGCCCAATCAATTTCACAGGGTTGTTGGGAAAAATGGAAGGAGGGTTTCCATGTTCCTCTTGAATTCCTAAATGAAAGTGCTACATAAATTTAAAAAACAATAACAATAACATATCCATTGACAGGACTTTGTTGGATAATGTTTCCGAATAGAGATGAATAAGGATGTGCACAGTTAACCTAAGTAGTTTGTCAGTCTGCAAACAAAAGCTCCAGACTGAGGGGGAAAAAAGTGAAAAATAAACCAGAACACACAGAATATTTGAAAAAAAAAAAAAAAAGGAAACAACGTAAGGATATGGGCTCTCAGATGTCATTGTTATCATCTTGGCATGGAAACATGGCATGTTGCATGAAAGAAAATGGTACCAACAAGTTATTTTCAGTAGTATTATGCTGGTGCTCTGTGAGTATGCTGTTATGTTGCAGATGCTTCCACGGGTCAAAAGGACAAGATGGCATCTGTGCCACTATGACTGATGTTTTGCCTCCTTTTCTATAACATTGCGTATTTAAAAAGTGGTAGGTCATCAATCATGCAGTCGCAACTACCATATTGATTTTTCTGACCCACAGACACACCCTCCAATGGAGATGCCTCTGTGTATCCAGTTGATTGCATAATGTCTGAACCATATAACCTTGATCAACATGATCAGTATTCCACATAAAAGCCAGGGACTGATAGAATCATTTTTAAAAAGGCTCCTCAATAGCTTAAGTTTTATTGCTGTTAAACCGAGGGAAAACATTATCCAGCAGGGAAAATAGATCAGCAAAAGGAAAAAAAAGTCTTAAAGAATAAAAACTGAGATGGCTTATGAAAAGGTAGGTCTTGTTCATTAACATTTTGGAGTTGCTTGAGAGGCCAGTATGGGGAGAAATTCATCTGGTTGATATGATTCAGCCAAGCTTTTCAGCAACTTTGGCAAAGTCTCTCAAAAATTACTCCTGACCAACAGCAGTCATTGGATAAAGTAACGGGGTTTTTTTTTCCAAAAAAGAAACAAAACAGAAATAAATAGATCTAAAAAGAATAAACAGTAGAATTCCATGTGTGTATGTGGGTGTGTGTCTGGATTGGAGCTGGGGCTGGGTCTCTTTATTTTCTCATGCAATAACTTGAATTTGATTTTTGCAGTGAAGTAATCCAGTTGGCTTAAACAATAATAGACAACCAAGAGTTCAGAACAAGATCAGTCCAATTTAGACAAATGGACACTAAAGTGAAAACTATGGTTGAACATAACACAGGAAAATGGATGCATTCTGGAATGAAAATCCTGACTTCCTATACAGTACTTGGGCTCTGAATGATAGGGTTGACTCTGGAAATATATTCAAACAGCTATACTCTATGGCCTTATGAAAATGGGGGCCCAGTTCTGCATTTGATTTGAAAGAGGCAAATTCTATGTGGGGGTTCATCAGAAAGAACAAAATTTTTTATACATTTCTTGTAATGCTGAGTACCAAAATGTGTATATATTGAAAAGTAATCTTAGACAAGTGAAATGTTCAGCAGGATAGAGGTATTCACCTCTCTCGAAAAATACAATATTTGTAATTTCTTTTAAAAAATAAAACATAATTCATATGGTGAATATACAAAAAACTGCTGGGAATAAACAGAGAAGGATAGTTTCCCCCTTTCTCTCACTTGTTTTGCAAGACGCATTCCTGCCTAAGCAGAAGTTTGGACTGGAAAACCTCCAAGATCCCTTCCAACTCTGTTATTCTATCATTCTGTTCCACTCAGTTAATTACTATGGAACTTATTACCTTAATAATTCTGTACGTTAGAATTACCAAACATTCGTAATGGAAGTCCTTCCCCCTGCCTACCATCATAGTTCCAAATGCAGAAACTCCAAGTGGAAATGTGGTACGCTACTGGAAGGCTTTTCACTGATATCTTAGGCTATATATGGAACTTTTTTTTCCTCTTCCTTGAGAGCTTTGTGAAATTTATTCAGACAGTTAAGGCCCGGTCCCACTGGCTGACAGACGCAAAACGTATGCATAAAGGACACAGCGGACGAGCAAAATTTTGGGGGTGGCTCCATCCATTGTCATCCACTCCAAAAAGTGGTGAAAATTTGCATAAATAGAACGGAAAAGAACAGAAAAGAACGGACGTGGGTAGTATGTAGCGGGGATGTTAAACGGATGTTCATAGGAAGACTAGCGGATGGAAGCGGATGACACCTCCAAAGGGGTTCCGGGGGAGAATTGCAAAGCGGACGNGGAAAGTTCATCCATTCACAAAGTTTTGTGCAGCTCAAAACTTCTTGCACGGATGAAATCACAGTGGACGGATGCTGGAGGGATAGAGCATATGAAACACGTTTGCAATGAGTACACAATGGATGCATAGCGTTTTCCAATGAATGGCAAGCTTTTTTTAATGTTTTACATCCTCTTTGCATCTGTAAGTACAGTGGGACAGGGCCTTTAGTAAGTTTTTGTTCCCAAGGAAAAGAAGGTAATGTCTTGTTCTCAAGGAAATGAAATTTTTAAGTTTATCATCACAGAAATGAATGCTGTAAATGTCACACAGTCTGACTGTAGAGTGTTTATTGCAGCTTTGTACTGGAGCTATTTAATTCAAGTTTCTTACCAGTCTTCTTGAAGCTATATCTTGGAAGAGGTTACTCAGAACCAACTGTGTGTTATTTGCATTCCTTTCTGTTGCCTGTTTCACAGAGAAGATAGGAAGTCTTACTGCTAAGAAGAAGAACTCTGATTATCTGTCTGTCTATCCATATATTATCTATCTACCTGCTCTTTCAGGATAAGCAACATTTTGCAGAGGGAAGAAAAGGAATAAGAAGCAGTCTCAAAGAAATTAAAGGCATAAGATTGAACAAAAAAAAGGAAAGGAAACAGTTAATCTACTTTGTCCAGTGACCCAATCACTTTTTTGTATTCTCCCAATTTAGATAGAAATTACAGCTTAATTTTTCCCCTGCCTTGCAGTCATTTAGAATATTGCAAAACTTTTTTGCAATAGAATATTGCAAAACTCATTTCCGGTTCTTCTCAGTGTAAACTGAAACATAACACATTATTGTCACTAATCTATGGATTATTGCTTTCATTAAATTTACAACTCAGGTTTTAATTCATATTTTGGCATATATTTTAGCCTTTTCATCCATTATTACACAATTCCCTTTGTTTTCTGCATGGTTCACCAACTCCACAATACAATACAATACAATATTGGCCATCTTATATTTCACTTAGGTTCATAGACACCAAAGTTTTTCTATCTTTCCACTGAGTTGTTAACTCATACCATTTTCTACTTATACTATTTGTGCTTCAAATTGCAATCTTCCATTAGTTGTCATTTTCACAAGGGCTCCTAGATATTGACTTCTGCTTTCTCTCTTACTTGGTTTCATACAATACATTTTAAGAAGATAGAGAAAATATAGAGCAATTTATCAACCATAGTCTTACTTATGCTAAATGCAGTATTCCCTCGAGACAGTTGGGGCAGTACTGATAAGTACTGTACTTGGAAAATATGACCAATGCACAGCCAAAGACCAATTTCACCTCAAGCAGGCCTACACTATTCTTCCCATGCCAAGATCTCTCATCTAGAAGCTACTTTGAAAGCTATCAGATGCATCATTCATGTATATACATATATATAAATACATAAATAGCCATCCTCCCTTCCAAATTAGGAGGTCCATGCATTGTTTGGACACCCACTCAACATTTAATAATATAAATATATGTGATTTTTTTTAATGAAAACGAAAATATAAATTTAGTTATTTGAAAAAATAGGTGTAACTTTAAAATCATTGCAGTATTATATGATTATTACAATAATTGTTGCATGTAATGTGTCTTCTAACATTCCTTTTTGTTTCTTAGCATTTCTCCTTTTATGCTATTGCTTTAGATATCATAAGAATCTGAATTTACAGCCTATCTTTCAAAATAATAGCATGCATATGTTGCAAAAAGAATATCATAATCTGGATAGGATGGTATGACATTTGGAGTTATGTTAGACAATCCAAATGTTTTCAAGTTTACCTTCCTTGCAGAGTCTTTTTTTGCCTAACTTTTTCTATATTCTCTTTCTATCATCTAGGACATCCACCATATCTGGACTGCAATAATCTGGACAGGCACTTGAGGGCGGCAAAGAATTAGCTTTCTCCACTTCCCCCCCTTTTTCTGGTCACGTAGAGGCAATTTGGACTTTGCAGCCCAAATAAGGCACTCTCCCAACCTGTCATGGTGGGAGACTTGGAAGAAAAAAAGACTGTGTGTAGGCGTGAAATTAATTTGGCTGGCTTCCAAGTAGTCTGTGTGGTAGTGAAGTAAAAAAGCCTGGACAGGAAGGAAGTGAGAGATGTAAAACTTTAATTCCAAGCCATTATCTCTCCCCAACTTGGCATTGCCAGTACAAAGTTTGAAAGACTGCTACCAGTACAACTGATGGCCTGCTAATCAAAGATCCTAAAATCCCGTGGGTGTGTTTATAATGGAGGAGAAGAAAAAGAAGCAGTCTGTGTGCATGACAGCAAAGTATATATGTCAGAGTTAGGAAGACAGAGAGGCAGGATACTTTATAAATAAGGTTAGAATACAACTGACATTGCTCCTTGTTATATTTTAGATGGAAAAACTCACTGGTAAAATAATAACTTCTCATTACATTCCCTTTTCTTTCATCATGTACCCCCCTTTTTAAATATTCTGGTAGCCACTTTAAATGAAGCTCATATGTTGCTTGTAGCCCATGAAACCATACATGAGATTGCTGGGTGAAAAATATATAGAAGGTATGACTAGAGATTTTCAGTCATCCAGGTCATGGTTGTCCCAAAGGTGCTTCTTCAAACATCTTCAAGGTAAAACCAAGAAAGTCCAGTTGCCTCTTGAAAAAGCACCTTTGGAGGTACAGATAGTGACTTAAAGCACAGAGAAATGTTACAGCTTTGTTCAAAAATGGCAGTTCTAGCCCTTTTGTATCAGCTGTTTTGGGCCAGTTTGAAAGCAGGAATGAATCACACAGGTTGTGCACTATACATTAGTCATAATACTTCTTAAACTTAGAAGCGTGCGTCTCATTCACTCCAAGGCACTTACTTTGCCAGTTGACACATACATTGTATGTAATGTTCATAACTTATCACATAGTTCATTATCTAAATTAAGGCTTCAATGAACAGGTGTAATAGAAATCCTGCAAGGCTTTCTTTTACTCCATCATTCATTAGTAACTATTTGTCACTATGATGGAATTAAAAAAAAACATCATGTCTTTGAACTTTGTTTAGAATTTATTTACCACACATGCTGGACTGTTACTGACAAGATATGGGCAACTGCTCCTTTACAAGAAACCGCACAACTGATTAAAGGAAATATTTATAGCCATTTACGTGATACATTAAATTATGTCTGTCCTGCTCAACTAACACGAAACAAATTGGAGGGATTGTCCACGTCTGGGCAATGCTTGTTTTTTGGATTCGAGGACATTTATTATTGACATTTTCAAAACTGTAGCCTGAAGATTTGCAAATGTTGCCTGAAAGATAAACTTCAGCATGCTTTTACTATTACAGTGTAGTAAATTACAAAACACACATTTCCCCCTCTTCATTTCTATTTAACAGTTCTTGTGTACTGTTACTTCTTGAGTTAAGAAACTCCAAACCTTACCAAATGGGCTGCAAATTACTGTCTTGGCCAAGGTGTGCTTCCAAAAACTTATTTTTAAGGACTTTGAGATGCTTTTAAGTAAATTGAGCTTTTCTATAGTGAAGGCAAAGAATTTTGCACATACTTGGGCCACTCTAACTTTAGAAATATTGCTTTAGTGATTCACTATGAATCTTCATAATCTTCCCATGCTTCTTTGACCAAATTTCTTGGTTGTTTTGAGCGAGGCCACTGAATTATCATACAGTCATTGTAATAATGTGTTCCATAGTCTTTTGGTCTTTATACCAGTGTAGCTACCAGGTTGGAGTAAGTTGAGTAAGTTGTGCCATAGGTAACTTTCCTGGTTTTCCAAACTCAAAAGCTTCTACCCTGTCCCAGTAACATCACAAACCCAAACTTTTGCTCTCTTCTAACAGCATAAGGAACAGCTGTTTAACTTAATGACCAATAAATGAAATCTATCTCTGGTAATGGAATTAACAGCAGACAAATAGTTGCTCCTGAGAATGAATGATGGACTTTCAGAAGAGGACACCTAAAGGGTTAGGGTTTACTATCCACAGGAATGGTATTATTATTTTTATATTTTAAGTAGTCATTCAGCGAGATTCCTTTCAAGCAGTCCTTGATAATAGATAAAGAACATTTTGCAGATAATCTGCCATTATTATTATTTACTCAGAAACAGAATGGGGGTATTGTGTACTGAGGCATTGTTGCTGAATTCTCTGGATGTTCACTAGATAAAGCAACACACTTTCCCCACTGGAAGTTTTTAATTTGCAGTATTATGCCGCATTAACAAACACCTTTCCTATCTATGGAACACAAAAATTAAACTGACATGGTTTGCAACCCATTAGTATTACATTTATTGGAAGGCTATCTTCCAGGTCAATGGGTGTTACATTTCCAAAACATCTGGAGGGCCACAATTTCCCCACCCTGATTTGATCATAGGAAAGTTGATAGTAAATCTAAAGTGGAAATTCCTTATGAAACAGACTTACTGGATGCCTTTACAAATTTTCTCCACTTCACATTTTGGGAATGGTTCCACTGTAATCCTTGAAGGAAAAAATGCACACTAGCTAGTATATTACAATCACATAGCAATGATTTTTCTGGCTAAGCTCTCTCCACTGGGATTAACCTTAGGAGTGGCCTGTGGTGTGAGTCAGTTGAGATTCCCATGGGAATCAGAGCTGCATCTGGAAACAGCACAAGATCTGGACAATTGGACAGATCTTTAATGGTATAAATGCTTCTTTGTTTTATCCTCATAATCTTCTCTTGATTACTGGGAGGAGCCCTTCAATATTTCTCATCAGATTCCTTCCCACAGTAGTAATAGCATCTGCCCAAGGCATATTGGTAAGTGAGAAACAATATAAACAGCATCCTGGCTAGCAACTGAATGTTTCTTCTTTATTTCCAGAGCAAGACGAGTGGGATCCTTCAGCACAAAATGTGTTTTTCTCTGCTCAGCAGTCAAGGGCACTATTGCAGCACAATTAATCATTACAATGGCTGATGCTAAAAAGACCATCCCAAACTCACCCTCTCCTCCCCTAGCGTTTTTTCTCTCCTCTGTCACTGCAGTAGTGGGACATCCAATCCAATCAAAGGGTTGCTTGGTCTGGAAGCTGCTGCTCTCCCAGAATCCCCCCCACATCGGGCCAACCTGATGGAATGGAACAACTTGCTGCAGCCAACTAGCCACAGCCAATTTGACACTCACCATGGTCAACTTGCCACAGCCAATTCACCATGGCCAATTCACTGTGGAACAACTCGCCATGGCCAACTCACCACAGGACAGTTCACTGTGGGACAATTCAACAAATCAATTTTTAATTATTTAAAATAGTTAAAATTATTCTAATGTTTTACATTCATATTTCATTTTGTCTCTCCTTTGACATCCTTTCTTTAACAATTCTATTCCACTATTTCTTCAATGTTAGTGTAGCTCTAATTATCCCATGGCAAGCTGGCCATTTAACTTCTGTTGCTAAAGATACCAATAGAATCTTTACCATTTCAACTATGCTGGGACATTGAAATTATGTGACAGGTGGGAGCTAGTTTGTATGTAATAACACAATTAGTTTATGATTCAATGTGTAAGGCATAGCCTCTAAGCTCTTAGACTCATACAGCCTGTTCTACTCAGTGCAGGAATTCAAATTAAAGCACTAGTAGATAGTTATCCAGCTTAACCATATCCAATGAAGGATACTCATCATGTCCTTTCATAATTATTAATTCTTTTATCAAATTGTTCTTGTTGGAAAGTTTTTCTGTTTATTCAAAATAAGCCTTCCTGCAATAGAAACCATTGTGCTGTGTCTTAAGTACTGACTAATAAGGAGTAGTTATTGACCTTCTTTTCTATGACACCACTTAAGACATTTTCAAGGTCTAACCTATGCCCATCAGCCAGTTTTTCTGACTCTAAATATGCCCATCCCTTCAATCTCTTCTCAAAAGATCTAGTTTCCAATCACTCGATCATCCTTATTGTTGTTCTCAGCATATGATTTCTTTTTCCGAAGTGAAGAATTTTAACTTGTCTTTATTCAACATTACTGATTTTTTCAGTCCATTTCTTTAATCTCTGATCATTTTGAATTTTTTAATGATTCACATCTGAAGATTGAGGGAAATTTGCAGATATCACAAAACTGAATAGGCTAGGTAACAGAAAATTGAAACTCCTGCCATTGCCTTCTGCCAGGACATCTTTTTGATTTTTCCTGCTTAGCTAGCACTTAACTAGCATTCTAATCAAAATGTCTATGGATATTTTTCCAAATGTTTTGCTGGAATCAAGATGAATTCTACTTGCTGCATCCCTGCAATTTATTAATGAAGTCACCCAGTGAAAAATGAAATGTGATTTGACTTGACATGACTTGTTCTTAACTGATCAGTAACAATTACTAATACAGGGGTCTTCAAATTTGACAACTTTAAGATTTGTGGACTTCAACTCCCAGAATTCCTCCTCCAGTCATGTTAGCTCAGGAACTCTAGGAGTTTAAGTCCACAAGTCTTAAGCTTGCCAAGTTTGAAGACCCTTGTACTGGTATATGTACCATTGCAAAGAAGGATGAAATCCATCTGATTCTGGGGATATGAATTCATTCAAAATCAGTAATTACATGGACTCTTCTGGAACTTTTCATAATTGCCTAGTACATACCCTTATATCAGTGAAGACTATAGCAAAATTGAAATTAAGCTTTGTTATCTGTTACTTATTGCTTTCTGTATTATGTCTGTGGAGATTCTCAGTCATCCAGGTCATGTTTGTCCCAAAGTGCTTTTTTAAAGATGCAACTGGACTTTCTGGTTTTTCTTTGAAAACATTTTGGTTCTCATCCAAGAAGCTTCTTCAGCTCAGAGCTCCCTGAAATTTGAGGCAATCAGGTCCCGATTATCTCAACATATATCAGACAGCTCAGCAGTATAAGATCTATAGATCCTGAATATGTAAAAAAACATGCTCATAAGTAAACTATTTTTACTAATATCAATAACCCCCCTCTTCTTGATGTTAAATAGCAAGTATGAGTGGATGGTGCAGGGTGTTAGTGTTCTTTTAAATTTCCCAATGACTCTGGAGAGAAAAAAAAATAAAAGAATCAAAGATTTCATGCCCAAGTCATGGGATGAAATATTCTGCAACACAGAAAAGAATCTAAACCACACAGACTTTTAACTAGAATGAGTAATGGGAGAGAAAATGGTGTTAAGAGTTCAATATTATTTTTCAAGCTTTGCCCTGCTTACTCACAAACTTTATTTTCTAAAGCCGAAAATGCCACCTGTGTTTTCTTCTTGCTATTTTATGTTCTTAATATATTCTAAATATTAATTAACATGCCTCAGAAGACCTTGGCCTCTCCAGATTATCCAGAAGTTATTTTGTTTCAAATATTCTTGTGGTTTTCTTTTTGTTTTTCCCAATTAACAAGGTGCTTCTTTTCTTTGGCCTCATTCCTAGAGTTTTAGTGGACGTGAAAAAAGAAAAATACAGAGCAACACATAGCAGCGGAATCACTGCATTTTGCACTGCCCTTATGGGGGAGGGTAGGTTTAGGTAACAGGAATTACCTTAGCCAAATGCAGAACTTTCACTGAACAATCTGTACAGGTTTAACATGTGCTCCATTTGATTTGTAGTAAATACAATCACTCTGGCTTCTTTTACTACTTTCCGGTCTTGCTGTTCCTGCATGGATGATGCTATTCTACTTGCCTAAAGTTGCAAAATACAGGGTAGAAATGCATTATTATGTTATAGATGTATAGATATACAGTATTTGTTATGAGTCTAAGCTGCCCAGAGTTACCCTGTGGCTAGATGGGTGGCTAAACAAACAAACAAATAAATATTAATACATAGTATAACACTCCACATTGTAGACTTATAAGTCACTGTATAGATTGATATGCATACTGTTACACAATACTCCCCCAACAATTGGTAGCAAAGAGAAAACATTGGCTTTGTCAACATTCTTAAAATTTGACATACCCTTGTACCATTTGCCAATTCAGGTGCACAACTTGTTTTTGCAGTCTGTAGAAATGTCATCTAACTCCCCCAACTGAAAATTAAGAGCTAGGGGATATCAGTGTTGCCATGAAAATATCCTAGCTTATTAAAGACTTGAAGATGATAACATGCTTTTAATGTTTCACATAAATCATTTGGGATTTGAAAAACTTTCAGAGCTTGCAAGGAAGTCAGAATAAATGCTTACATGAGTAAAGCAAGAGAGAGATCAACAACAATGCTGAATTAAAATTTTGAGCATGGCTGTCTCCATTTTCCTGCATATTGCCCTATTCCAAATAGGAAAAACAAAATCATCTTTGTTCCTGAGCATATGCTTTTGACATTTTTTCCTTCTTCTTGAAACCAGTGAATTATTAATAAACTAATTTCTCTTTATAGTTCAATCTTTGGAGATTTAAAACACTCACTCAAGTGCATTGAAAGAGAGATACTTCAGCTCCAATCAGCTCCTGACTTTTTTTTAGAATTATTGGCCTTGAGATATCTTGGAGTCTTTGAAATCCATCTTTTATTCAGTTGAGAATTTTTGATGACTTCAAGGTGTAGTCAGTTAATTCTCCCTAATGCCATGTTTATGTTCAGACCCTCCAACAGTGTAGCTTCTGGCTCCTTTTTGCTTCATTTATGAGCTAAATATATTATGAAATAATTTTCCCATTTCCTATCTATGCCCCTTTATCATACCATCTTTTAAATTGACATTCATTGTCAGGATATCTCAGAAATATGAAATGGTAGAAAAATTAAAATAATTCAGAACTGCAGCCATAATATCATGGTTGACTTTGGCAGCTTATAGGAAATGTTTGTAACAAGAAAATTGCTTTATTGTTTGTCGGGAGGAAATATCTGCAAGTAACATGGAAAAGAGAAGAAAAAAAATAACAAATGGAGGAGGGAAGGAAGGAAGAAATTGATCAAAAATCTAAAACTTCATTCAGAATATTTATGAATCTAAAATTAGACATGAATGACATTCCCATGAGCTTTCCTCCTCATAGGCAGGTGGTATGTGTTTAATTCTACCACATTGAAAACTTATATGTGTAATGTTAACAGTGTGGTTTTTAACCACATCACAAAATGTATTAATGTTAAATCCTCAGCATGATGGGAAACACCAATATCCAGTGAAAACATGGCAGCCAGAGTCCATATGGTGGTGTAGGGAGGCATGTCTCACCTTTCCTGATTATAGAAAAATAACCTTCTGAGTTATGGCCAGAGAAAGAAAATATAAAACAGCTTCTTCCCATCTGTTGAAGGTCTTCTAACAGAAATTAAAACAGAAATCAAAAATTTCTTCTGGGATTTTTTTTTAAATTGAAGTGAAGCAAGCCTTAAAATTAAATCACATATGCTGGGTCTGAATTCAGTGTCAGAACTTTGGAAGAACAAGCAACATATCAGTGTTTTAATTTAGCTAGGAAAGAAACAAATAATTCATTTCCTAGCTTACTTGTGAATGCTATTGCATAGATTTAGGCAAGTGAGTTGACAATCTTCCTCTTTTTACTTTTTTTATTTGTTATTATTGAATATATGCACTAAGCGTATTTCGTAATTCGAACAGAACAGAAGCACAACAGAAGTCTTTCATTTTGTATTTTTTGAGGTTTGCATTGGCTTTTATTTCATCTACAAATCTTAATAAAATTATTTGAAAAATGCTACATATAAATTAATCCATGTTACAGTAATTTTATCACACATGTTGCATTTTATAGATAAGAAAATGTTCATCAAACTTTCCAATATTCATTAGAAACATACCAATATTAAATGTTAGAAAAGCTGGATCTTTTTTTAGTGCTACCCTTACTTTTTCTGAAATAATAATAATTTAGGAATAATTTAGCCTACGAAATGGGCTAATAAAAATTAAAAGGGAACGATTCAAGGAAACTGAAAGAGACACATACTCAGCTTTGAAAATGTCTACAATAAAACCAGTTTTCCTTAACTTCATATTTAAATAGAAATAGTAACAAAACCTTAACTAGGAGAAAAGCTAAATTTCTGTTAATGTTCAGCGTTCAACAATTTTCCATGTTGAGCAAAGTGAAATACTTTATTAAATAGGATCTAATAACAGCATTTCCTATTTCCCATTATGAAAACTATTTATATGAAACACATGTGATAGATATTGTCTTCTTTTGGGGTCTCTTTCCATTTCCCTTGGTGCAACGGCATTGTGATTTAGACTGCAATCCTATGGACAATTATCTGGGAGTAATTTCCATTAAATTCACTGCATAAAACACTAACTCTGAGGCCTCCTCACAATTTACTTTGGAGTAAGTGGAAAGAGAATTGGAAATGAAGCTGCACAAATACCTGTAAAATTAGCACAATAAAGATGTGACACTAAAAAAAGGAATGGATCCCAGATAGGATTTGTATCTGAATTTTCCCCGAGGCATCAACAATTCTTTTAAACAAAAGAAAATATACTGGAGAAGAATGCAAGAATGAGTTACAAATACACATCAGCAAAAGAAAAAAAAACCAAGAGTTTCCTCCATTCCTTTTTCAAAGATTATTGATGATAATAAAATAGTCACAATATTTTGTATGAAAAATGCTTAGGCAAAGAGGATGAGTAGTGAAACATAATTTTTCTTTATGGGAAATTTGATGGTAACCAAAACAGAAGTGATTCAAATAAAATCCATCTTCTGGCAACTCCCTCTTCACTTGAAAACTCATTCATTTAAAACAATCTCTCAGCCAGGTAAGCTTTCTAAAAATAGAAAAATCTTTGCTGAATTAGCCAAAGAATCCATGACCACATTGCTCCACGGCACACCTGACCTCACCGAATACATAATGATCAAAACATCCAGCACTATGGATCTCATAAACCTCTGCTTAACTACATAATTCCATTTTGATGAATAAATTTATGAACAAAGGAAAACCTATGGGATCAGGACTTCTTAGTGGGGGTCATCATGTAACATTTAGAAGCCATAGCACGTCCAACAACAAACACATTGATCAAAGAATCTCTAAAACCACCAATACTGACAGGCAAGCAGAGATGGTATTCAGCAGGTTCTGATCAGTTCTGAAGAGCCGGTAGCAGAAATTTTAAGTAGTTTGGACTTGGAAGACCGGCAAATACCACCTTTGACTGGGCCTGTCCCCATCTATTCTCTGCCTCCCGAGTCCCAGCTGATCGGCTGGGTCTTCTTTTGTTGCTCTCCACAGGACAACGGAGCTGGAAAGCAGGTTAGTGGGGTGGGGTGGGAATGGAGATTTTGCAGTATCCTTCCCCTGCTATAACCACTAAGCCATGTCTACCAAGCCACACCCACAGAACTGGTAGTAAAAGAATTTGAATCCTACCACTGCAGGCAAACCAGTAGAATATAATCTTACAACAAACTGCACTCCTTACTAGCATTGATGATGTTACCAACAGTACTTTGGCTAATGAAATGTCTGCAAGGAAATAATCAAGCTCAGAGAGCACCAAAGAAAAAAATCATTTATACTTTATGAAGTAAAGCCCATGTCACACAGCACCAACAGATGCAAAGAGGATGTAAACGGAGAGCAATACTTGCCATCCATTGGTTTACACGATGCTGCCGTTCTGTACTCACTGCATCCGTTTTTCATTCTCTCTATCTGTCCAGCATCCGTCTACTGACATTTCATCTGCTCAAAAAGTTTTGAGCTGCACAAAAC
>BHFT01064917.1:0-10078 GCA_004320025.1 Laticauda laticaudata | reverse complement strand
GTCCGCTCTGGTTATGCAAATTCGGGGCACTTTTGAGAGCGGATAACAATGGATGGAACATTTTCTCGTCCGCTGTGACCTTTTTACAAACGTTTTGCATCCGTCATCCAATGTGACAGGCCATTTAGATTTGGCCAAAATACTAGTCTAATCCACAAAAGCCTTTAAAATATAGAGAGTCCTCAATTTATGACTGATTGCTTAGTGAGCTTTTAAATTTACAGCAGACTGTCACAAAGCTACTTATCCCGTTTCAAAATTTCTATAGTTTCCACCTCCCCCTCTTTGATTACGTGATTGCATTTTAGGTGCTTGGTAATGTGCCAGCACATACAGCTATTTGGTGATCCTGTGGTCACTTGACCCTGCCTTGTGATGTCTATGTTTACTTCCAGTTTCTGGCAAAAAATGCCCATTGGGTACAATGAGTTCACTGAACAACTGCCATATTTGCTTGACAACCATGGCGTTCGATTAATGACCATGGTGTTCACTTAACAACTATAGCAAAAAAGTAAAATTGAGCATGGTCACATGGTGGCCCACTTAACAACTTACAACCATAATTCCTAACTCAATTACCATTGTAAATTGAGAACTGCCTATAATTAAAATTTAGTGATCTATTTCACCTATCTTCAGATCCTTTCCAGCCCTATGATTCTATGTGCAATGTCCTTTTGCTACTCCTACTCCTCTGCTTTTCACAATAACTTGACATGTAGATAAATAAAATAAATAGAGATGTCCCATAACCTGCTAAGAAAACTTTCATCAGTAAAAATTCTCAATGATTAAGTTGACATTCAAAGTTCGAGAGGAATTGAGTCAATAAGAAGACTTCTTAAGTCTTCAGACTTCTTCTGAAGACTGGATTAAACTCTCATTTAGGGCAATTAAATCCATGTATTCAGAAGAAGGGCAGGAAGATTTGCCCATAGAGCAAGGAAGGACATATAACTGAATATCTGGTTAAGCAGAGTTCATGCATAGTACAAGCGTGGGGAAAAAAACTTGTATAAGAGAGAGATATTTGGAAAAAAGGGGGAAGGGAAGAGACAACAACTACTTATTTCTATCTCTTTGCAGAGGTATAAACAGGCAGGGAATGCCTGCAGCACCTGGTTTCTGCCATTCTTTCTCCCCCTTTCTTTCTACACCTGGCTATATCTACTTATTCTGCTGTCCTATGTGTCTCTGTGGGCACGGGGGCACAAGAAAGCATGGGATGTTGGTTGGATACTTGGATATGCAAAGGCCAACTGAACTAGAGAGAACTCATATTTAAAGGAATACAACCTCTTTTCAGGTTTGCCCATCAAATGACTCTTCAAACGATCATGGTGGATAATGAGTTTAATGCAGGCATGTCCAAAGTCTGGCCTGGGGGCCAATTGCAGCCCATTTTCAAATTTTGAGCAGCTTGGAGCCTCTTCTCCTGTCATTCATCCCTGCCAGCCGGCATTTTTCCCTTCACTGCATAGCAGTTTCTGTAAGTGTCAGGCTGAATGGTCGGCCCCCACACATTTTCACCTCACCAAATCTGGCCCTCCTTTCAAAAAGTTTGGACAGCCCTGGTTTAATGAATGATATACTCAGTCCGTTGACAAATATACTGTCCATGTCAGTGCACAGATATATGAAAGGGCAACAGCACTCCAGGGTGGACAAAACAATGATGTCTCCTAGACAAGGAGATGATTAGAGAGCCACTTTGGTCTAGTGATAAAGGTGGTGGCTGGAAACCAGGTAACCATGAGTTCTAGTCCCACTTTAGGCAAGAATGTCAGCTGGATGACTTTTGGCCAATCATCAGGTGACTATGAATTCTAGTTCCACCTTAGACCTAAAAGCTAGCTGGGTGAATTTGGCCCAATCACGAAAAGATTCTGTTCTAGTCCCAGCTTAGGCATAAGCCAGCTGGGTGACTTAGGAACACTTTCAGCCCAACTCACTTTACGGGGTTTCCTCAAAGGTGCTTTTTCAGGAGGCAACTGGACTTTCTTGCTTTTTCTTTGAAGATGTTCCACTTCTCACCCAAAAAGCTTCTTCAGCTCTGACAGGATAGTGGGGAATAGAAGTGGGAAAGCGATCAAAACTTCAAAACTTGATTGGCTCTTTTCTTGCATAGGATCAAGTGCCCTTGAAGCCACATTGGAATGAAGCAAAACCTGTGCTGGCGACATTTCCTTTTCCTCTCCTTTTTTATTCTGTTTGATGCAAAATAATTCACTTGTGAGCTACTTTTACATAAAAGATAATTTTGGAGCAAATATGAAGATCTTGTATTATTGGCAACAACTTCACCCAAACAACAATTCTTTCTAACCTGATTTTTTAAAAAACAAAACAAAACAAAACAACCTAGCAATTTGCTATGCCCACATAAAACGCTAACACTAAGTATTATGGCTTAAACTGGTAGTGTGCTTCATATGCCTTATAAAGACCAAGGGTGGATTTCCAATAATCAGCTGAATCCCCAAGCCAACCATTCTCATGTTCATCTAACATGTTGTGTGGGTCCAGCCACTAGTAATGAGGTAGGAAGAGCTGTGTGAATTTAAACGCCCTATTTTTCAGGGAACGCAGGTTTGGCTTAAGGCAGAATGAACAAAGTTTTGAAAACCAGAAGGTTGAGAAGGTTGAAAACCACAATGGGCAATGATCAAGAATGGACTAATGGGCAAGTATCCTTTTGTTTATCTTTTTTTCCTTTTAAAGGGAATTATATGTATTATTTTATGCTATGTATTTACTAGCTCTGATCATATTCCCTAGTTTGGGTAATGTCTGCAAGAAAACAAGCAATCTCAGAGAGCACCAATGGCCCCTCAATTCTATGTATATTTTGCATTGGACCCAAATTGATTTTTGACACTTTACTGTTTTCATGTACTCCTTTCCTCAGAATAGCAGGAATGGCACCAAAACAGAGATTCAGTTGTTAGAAGACTTCTAGATATCGTCCACCTTTTAATTAGGGTGCTCTTTTCCAACCTGAGCATCCTCTAGATAAAAGGGTGACTCCAAAAATTCACAACAGTAGTCAGACAGTCTACGAATTCTGGGAATTGATACCTGGAAACTGGTACATACATACCCCGTTTTCATTTCATTTTGATAGTAGAATGATAAGGCTGGTTTCCATTGGAATGGGAAGAGACATTTGAAGCCCAAGCTCTGTTTCCAACCTCTGATGTAATGACTCATTTTAGAACCAGTTATAGCATTATTAATTTTTTTCTAGTCTTCCTAAAATATCAGCACACAATGCTTTGGAATTAGCCATTCTAGAGTTTCCTAATGCCCAATTGGATCTCCAGGAGCTTTGAAATCAGTATCAAAGGCCCTATGATGACTTAAAATCTGATATGAAGGAACTAGGACAATAGAACTTCTTCCCCATGGAGAGGTGTATGATTCCATTGTATCCTTCTTTTTAAAGCACGAACTGAAACCTTCCCTGCTTTACAAATCTTGTTTGAAAAGTAAAATATTCCTAGCCTAATTAACAGCCTTGGCTTTTGCTCATGACCTTCCTTCAACATATTAACCAGGTAAGCTAAGACTGGTTCCGTGCTCCCGCCTTGTGAGGCAAACATAACAGTAGACATAGGTGGCTCCAGATATCTTGACATTTCAAGTGATGGTATCCTTAGCAAAGTCTAGGTTTTGCCTGTTCTTGGTGGCAATTTGGAAATTTCAGTTCTAAGGTGTCTGGATAACCACAAAGGAGTCCAACATTTTTATTGAGAAACAAGGCAGTTGCTAAATGAATGGTGCCTCATTTTGCAATCTTTTTTGCCATTGTTGTTAAGCAAATCACTGCAGTTGTTAAGTAAAGCATGTGGTTGTTAAGTGGTCGGTTTCTAGCTTAAGGTTCCACTTTGGATGCCTGTTTCATCAGAATCAGCTCAGAAAGTAAAAGCAGGTATGCTGCATCCATTAAATAGCAGCATCCACCTAGCGAACCTTCCTTGGAATAGGATATTAACCAGGATCAGACCTCATAGGTACTTGAATTGGATTTATCAAAGGAATAACAGACCTGTCAGGTGAGAAAGAAGGGGAAAAGTCCTTGAAAAAAGCTGTGGCAAATCAACTTTTTAATTTTTACATAATAGTATAGCCAATAGTATATTTTTCCTATTATTTGTTTTTATATTTTTGTATTTTATATTATAAACTAATAAAAAGGACAGCCTGAATTATAAAAAAAGTAACTTACACGTCCGGCTGAACTCAATGGAGGATTTACTTTGCATTTGACTTAATTGCTATAAAATGGCATGTGGATGGGGAAAATCAGTTTCCAGATGATTGTTTAACAGACACATAAGGAATGTGGCCTTGCAGCTAATAGAGCCTGTGGTAAATCTTACAAGAACATTCCCATAGCAACCCCTGAATCTCAAGATGCAAATGTTTCTTCTAAGACCATTGTTCTCTGTAGATAACAGAAGGGCAAGAAGTAACCTGACATCTATTATGTTATTATGAATATGCATGCAGGCATCACTTTTATCTCCTTTCTGAAATGTATAAATATGAGTGTATCTCTTTGTCTGCAGGGTTTTTTCTCTTTCTCTTCTTTTGGAGCAGACCCTCTCCAGTATGTATTGTCTAATAAACATTGAAATGAGCCTTGATTATTTGATTTGCCTCCTGGTTTTTGATTTCACAAATGCTAAGCCCAGGTTTTTGGAATGGAATAGAATGGAATAGTCATAGAGCTGGAAGGGACCTTGGAGGTCTTCTAGTCCATCCCCCTGTGCAAGGTAGGAGTCTTTATACCATGCTAGACAAGCACAGCACATTTGCTGTGTGTGAATACTATGTGATGCTGAAGCAAGTAAACAATTTCTTGTGCTGAAATAATGGAGCACTTCATCCAGTGACTGACTTTCCACCCTGCTGAACCATGTTTGACCAACCCCATTTTAGGCAACTCTTTTGTGTTGTGTGAGTCCAACCTACAGGGGAAGGTCTTTGATCTTGGACCCATCTCCCAACCCCTGCTCTTTTCTCCATCACATCTTCTACGTTTGTCACAAAGATGGTGCCATTGGTACCAACAATAGCCCGCTTCCTTGGCTTCCCATGGAACATATCTGGAATAAAGTGGCTTACAAAGAGCTGCATTCTATCTCAGTCTACCCTTTGAATGCTACGATAGAAGTTTGTGATCAATTAAGAAGGAATGGTACACTTTGGGGAAGTGGGGGACAGTCTCACCTAGATAACATTTGAACAGATGGAAGCTGGTAAAAGCTATTGGAAATGAAGGACATGACCAAAATGAGAATGTGGAAATGAAGTATTTCTCCCACTGAGAGAATAATAAAACAATGATGCCTATCCACTGACCCAGATCTGGGAAGCAATAAAATTTCCTCTGAATCTGTGGAAATAGTTCAAATGTCTTTTGAGGTTCATTAGAGCTCTGACAGTTGAACAGGAGGGCAAGAGGTCTTTCTGCTTCCCTCCCCACATTTATTTAGGGTTTTGCCTCCCTTGCAGGAAGATAGATCTGCTTGCTGCTTTTTTGTGCAGTGTTTTTTTTTAAATAGTGAAGCTGAAGCACAAAGAAGGGGTTTGGTCCAGTGGTTTGGCTATGGCAGGGCCAGGGACATCTCTTGGGGAATGGAGGGGTCAAAGAAAGGTAAGAGGGTGGCTCTAATGGTGGGATTGAAGCCCTTTCACTTTTTGATATCTGTCCTCTTTTCAAAAATATTTCCCACTTTTTCTGGGGAGCTGTGAGAATTTTAGCACCATATCACATAAAGCAGCTGCCTTATGCAGTTATTGACCAGCCCTGCAAAAATATAGCCTTAATTTTTTTAATTAGGGGAGAGGCAAATATTCCCCATGATGTGTTCACTGGTTTATTAGAATGATCTTTCAAAAAATCACGTTATTAATGGGACATCTGCTGGAAAGGCATGGTTGGGAGAAATGTTTCAGAATGGATGTAATTGGGGAACATTCAGGAAGGGCAGAGACAGCTTTGTGATAAGTGATACCAAGTGTGTCATAGGGATGATGGAAGGACAACATTGTGATGGGGCAAAAGAATGGGAATTGTGTGAATTGTGTGAATTGGGTTTCGTGATTTTTAAGCTGTAGTTATATGGTAGTTTTCACTGTAATTTTTTTAATTTATTTTTTCAATTTGATGATTGTTTTGTGCCATGGAGAATTTAGTGTAAATTGATAAGGTTGTAACTGGCCAAGTGTCTTTTGCCTGAAGTTGGAAGAAAGAATATAAATAAATAGATAGATAGATAGATAGATAGATAGATAGATAGATAGATAGATAGATAGATAGATAGACAGACAGATAAATAGAATACCAATTGGCTTCATAATTTTGTAGCTGTCCGGAACTTTTCAGCCCAGGTCTGGTGGAACTACTCCAGATGCTCTTCTTAAGGCCTCCTACAGTATAGTCTAACTTGATTTCTCTTGCTTAATCTCTTAAATACCAAACATATTATTGTTTCCCTTTTTTCTGAGGTTCAATATTTACAGTCCTTTGTCTCTAGTTCAGACTCATCTTTTAAAGGGTGTCTTTGTGCTGTCTTAGAGTAGATAAATTGAATTATTTATTAAATGGTTAATTATTAACAATCGAAGGAGAGTAATGCATCCCATCAGGCACAATCTCTGATGTCTGCCCTTGGTAGCTGGGTTCCTGAGACATGCGTTCCACTCTCAAAATCAATATCACAGTTAAAATGTCCTCAGGCTTTCCTTTTATTCCTTTCCATTTTGTTTTTCTTTTCTATTTTTCTTTTTTACTAGGACAAGTTCCTGCAGAGGCTCTCCTGCCTCCCTGAAGCTCATTTCTTCTATAAGTCCAACAGGGGCTTCTTCATTGCTGATGCCCTCAGAGACTCGAAAGTGGGTTCTTTGATATGTGATTCCTAACTTCATTGGAAAAGCATAGTTCTGCTCTAAAAGAGGTATTTTTAAGCAGCCCAGAGAGTTTCTGATAGGTATTTCTTGCTCTTCAAACATATGTTCCTCTGCCTGGGAGACTCTGGTAGGAATATGATTTGAACAAAAGCTGGAAGGGGAGGCTTAAGATATAACTCCCTCTCCAAAAATAAAGGAATTGAAAGTCCAATCTGCAAATACACTGCCTTACATATCATTCTGAGACCCTCCAAACATGCTTCCAAGTAGCCATAATCCAACATGGCATCGCGGTTAAGGCACCAAGGCTAGAAACCAGGAGATCATGAATTCTAGTTACCAGAATCCAGGACCAGTCAATCTAGCTCAACCCTAGGAAAAAGAAAATGGCAAAACAATTCTGAAATCTTGAGAAGACAACCGTCAGGATTGTCTAGAAAGTTGCCAGGGGCCAACATTAACTTTAATACACAATAAATGAATGAATGAATGAATTAACAAATAAATAAATAAGCAGTAAGGTTGTACATAATTTACAGATTTAAAAGAGAAAATGTAATCCAGAAGGCAGGTGGGCAACACACATAGCATTAGTCAGCACTTCTTTAAAGCTACAATATGCTTTCTTGAGATGGTGCAACTGGTGCCCTGAAAGCCTAAGGTTCAGGGCTCAGAAGGGTTCACAAAAAGACTCGGCTTTCTTAAAAGCTGCTAACAAGTGAGATGCGCACTATTCAACACTTAGACTCACTTTGTCTGATTCTAAGAAACTCAAGTAGGGTCCGACTTGTTTAGGTAATGGATGGGAGACTGATAAGAAATGTGAGAGCTGTAGGCTAACTGTAGTAGTTGAAAAAACATTCCAGAAGACAATGATGAATCACTTCTCTATTTGATCAAGATTTTTCCAAATGCATTCACTCCCATGGACAGCTCACCACAAAGTTATGTTGTACTGTAACAAGAAAGTTGCCTTTGAAAATCCTAGGAGCTCAACTGAAATAATCAGCAGTGACAGGAGCAAGGCTATTAAAAAGATTCCATGGAAGAAATTATTTGATAGTATTGCAAGATCTTGGTAACCAAGGTAGGCTGCTGGATAAAAGAAGTTGGACAACAGTTATATCTCGTGGCCCCTTTGTAATTGCCAAGAACTCTTAAGTTCACCCATGTGTCCAAGGTCCTGTTTGCAGAATTTTGTTCTCTCGAAGGTGATCTTTCTTGAGAAAATTCTTTGTCTTCCAGACCCATCTCACCTGCCTCCTCATTTCCCCTTTCCCAGCCTCAGTAGGGAACTGGCACAGGGATAATCTCCAGTTAGGGAATCAGCCTCATGAAAAGTGACTTTTATGCATGCTCACCTCATGGAGGACATCATTGGGGTCTTTTCCTCAAATCTTGGTTAAATAAAAGTATCTTTCTGCATTTCAGCAATGGAACAGAAATGCAGAAGTACTGCTTTGTCCCTGTTTTCGGGAATTCTGCACTGAACTTATTGTATAGGAGTAAAAGCTAGACTTCAACTCTTATCTGCCATCACATGTTCTTTGTTTATTTTCAGGTGAAATGTTTTATCATACAAAAGAAGCCGGCAAGGTAGCTGAAATAACTTCTCTGGAGGAATCATATTTAGTGAGTGGATCACATGGGATGGGCCACAATTCCTGATCATTGCAGAAATAAAGACTTACAACTCCTTAAAACTCCTATCCTAAAGCTCCAGTTTCAGATATAATGCATCTCTCTTGAATTGGAAGAAAGGGCACCAAAACCTCATTCCACCCTAGTGATGCAGAAATTAACAGATTTTGGTCGAGAGATTGTGTCCATCTCTAAAGATTGAGACTTCTCAAAAGTAAAGTAAAAATAAAGGGATAAGCAGAAAAATAACAATTCTTATGGAGGCATTTTGAGAAAGATTGATGCATTGGCTTTCATGATGTGTTCCTCTTTTTTGAAAGAAACTTAAGGAAGCAAATTCTCTTTCATCAGGTTGAATGTGGAAGACTTGGGGGGAAATGCAGGAGAATTAAATGCATAGTGTTCAGCTATCCTTTTGGGTTTTCAAACATTTATTTATGCTTCTGTAAGCAGGCAGTAGTTTAATCCTGATTAAAAACATTATTCATGGGTGTTTTAAAAGAAGATTTGGCTTAAAGTATTTCTGTCATTCATAGACCCTTGTGCAGAGGCTTTAAAAAGGGTGGGGGGAACTTTCTCCATTTGGAAAAAAGAAAACCTTCTCCGGTAAGTATGTGTGTCAGTGTGGGTGTGTATGTGGGTGTAAGAGAAATGATTCAAAGCAAATGATTGTGGAAAGGAAAATTTCAGCTTTCCTTTTCTGACTGCAGACTGAATCACACCCTTTCTATGCTTATAATCATGTGAACAAAAACCAGTTTCCTTGTATACTTTTAATAGGGAGCTCTTAATGACCAGGGTGGGATCAAATGTCTACATTTCTCCTGCTCTGCCACCCAATTTCTGCATAAAACTGTTTGGGTCTCTTTCTGAGAAAAAAACAGTCCACCACTGAAAATGGTTCACTTATTGCAGGATTTGGATAATCCTATGAACTGCAGTTTAGAGGGCTGGACCTAAAGAGGGACTGTGGGATCCCCATCCCTGCTAGAGTGCAAAAGAAAAAGAGAGAGCTTCTAATATTCCTTTTCAAGGGGATGCATGACACACAGAAAAGGGAACACATGGCTGCATCTGTCATGGCATTTTTGAGCCCTGGTCATCAGCCAGGTAGAGCAACTGGGCAGACCTGGTTGGGGGACAGAGCTATAGTGGAATCTGGCAATGGAAGCCAACAAATAAACCCAAAAGACTTGGGACTGTTAACTAAGGATGTGCAATTACTCATAAGGAGGATATTTGGACATGAAGTGGTCTGCCTTGGGGGGGGGGCATACATTNTAAGGATGTGCAATTACTCATAAGGAGGATATTTGGACATGAAGTGGTCTGCCTTGGGGGGGGGGCATACATTCTGAAAATGGGATTATCTAAGACATCAAAGTAGGTTACAGAGTTATAAACTCCTTTGGATATAATTTTTATCAATGTACTATTATAACCCTTGGTGGCAAACTGGAAATTGCTTTGCTACCCTGCATTGCTTTTAAATAGGGCTACCTCAAAGACTTTTGGG
>BHFT01064915.1:0-58684 GCA_004320025.1 Laticauda laticaudata | reverse complement strand
TTGATTGTCAATCAGTGCTGCTACCTAAGTGGACAGTTTGATTTCACAGAAGTGTGATTGACTTGGAGTTACATTGTTTTTTTAAGTGTTTCCTTTATTTTTTTGAGCAGTGTACTTTGGTAGCTGTAGCACTTCTTTTTCCTTTTACTGGAGCACATTTGGCCTTTCAGAAGTTTCTATTCAATTTGTGGCCAGAGAAATGTAATGGAGAATTTCTCTACATTTCTTCAGAATTCTCCAGTAATTGTCCAAGGACACCTTCTTAATGATGGCAAAGCCAGTTGGAGGGTTTCCCTAACATTGTTAACTTTGCCATTTAACTGAAGAAGGGGAAACCAGGGAGGCTGAAGACCATCGGAGAGATGCATATAAATGAAAATAGGACATTCAAAGCTATACTCCTTGGCTACCTTGTGATTACATGTGGAAACACCACTTTTGACTTATGAAAGTCAAAACTTCACCAAACTGAAAGAGAACCGCTACAAAAATGTGCAAGTGAATTTGCTCAATACTAATAAAATGGCAATTATGGTTTTAGAAAGGCTTGGGTTGAGATTATATCAGGCCCCAAACCAAGAATGACTCATAGTGGTTCCCCGAAGCTGTTTGTTTGCAAATCTATAGACAAAATATTGTTGGACTAAGGACTCTGCTATATGCATCAAGGATATACTCTTTAAACTATTAGGAGGGGCTGCCTGTAACCTTCTTTCTCTTACACAAAACAACGAGACTGAATTGCCTCTTGGAAGGCAATTCTGGAATGCATTCCCTCCATTTGGGGAATTCACCTACATATTACATTCCATCATAGAGTATGGCAGAAAAAAAATGAACTTGTGCCCTGCAAGATACTATAGTTGTTTGTCATGACTGCAATTTGAACATATACTTAAATACAATAAACATTCATTTAATTAATAGACTTGATATCACCTCTGGTTTGCCATTCAGCTTTATTGAACATGAGGAGTGCTTCAAGGGTATACTGCTAACATCTACATCTAATGTTAATAACAACAGAAGTTTTGGAAGCTCTCTACATGTGCATTTATCACAGGAAAAATATATTTTATATCAAGATCATCTGATATGTTTCACACAGACTAAATTTCCCCCCAGTTTATATTCTTTCTTCCACAGAATTCCATCTGTTTCTAATCAATAATATAGCAGNTGATATGTTTCACACAGACTAAATTTCCCCCCAGTTTATATTCTTTCTTCAACAGAATTCCATCTGTTTCTAATCAATAATATAGCAGCTATATGGAAACATCCAGGCTTTTGTGTAGATAATAGACTTTATAAATATTTTTTTTAATTCTGCTTAGGTAGCATTTACCAATGAAAAGTAATGCAAAAGTATCTGAATGCCTTATTATTTCCCTTATTGGCCTCTTCTCATAACATCTTTAAATTTTCAAACATTTCAAATCTCCTTTGGAGGCTTTTAGCTATACTAACTTGGTCAAAAGTTGCTATTTTAGGAATTCTGAATGCTGAGGAAATAGAAGAGTGCTGGCAAAGTTCTCTATTGGTCAGGTGAACAGGGACATTCCCATGGAAATAGGAATGTATACAAAAAAAAAGTCATCATGGTACCCACAATGCTTATTAAATTAGGGCTTCAGTTATTTGATAGCAGACATCATCTTGACTTTTTTTTTTGTCACCTCCCCTCCACACACATTCTGGACACTCTGTTGGTGAAATGATGTCTTTTGGGGACAACATTTAACCCTTCAGAGTTATTTGATTGGACTGCTTTATTTATAACTCACTAACCCTCTTCCTCACTGGCCAGATCAAGTGTATTGTGCCAACAGAACTATTTTTAAAATCAATTATGCAATGGTAAGGTTTAATCCTTCTACCTTTTAAAATTGAAGATAACACTTGATCTTTCATAGTTTTTGGATGTAAAAAGGGCAATGTTGTCTTTTTTATCTTAAAGCATAAACATGGCTTTTAAAGATTGCAGCCAAGAGGTCTGATCCAGGTACAAAGCTGTTTGTTGGAGTGTGTGTGTGTGTGTGAGAGAGAGAGGGGGAGGGAGGGGGAGGGAGAGAGAGAGAGAGAGAGAGAGAGAGAGAGAGAGAGAGAGAGAGAGAGAGAGAGAGAGAGAGAGAGAGAGAGGTAAAGAACAAAATCGTTGAATAAATATATCAGAGCAATAACAGAGATTATTGGTCATTCTGAAGTATTCTCAATTTGTGTTGAGAGTATCGTGCAGAACTGAGGAACCAAATGTAGTAATGCAAGTTGGATGCTACCTGAGGAGTCCAAGGCCACAATTCTTTGTTCTCCAGCCTGAAAGCCATTTGCTCTCTGCTCTCTCTGCCCCCCCCTCCCCCCCCCCTCCCCCCCCTCACTCATTCCTGGTTGCTGCTTCTCCTCCATCAGCACTAATGAATAATGGATGAAGAACAGTTTATAGCTAAAACAGATGAGCCTCCCAAGATCTTTAAAAGCTTAGTGATAATGACTTTGCAGAGAAACTGAACATAGACTTCTATAAGCTTGTTTTGTAACTAATTTCTTAAACAGACGTTGTCCATATGTGCTGAACTAGCAGAGATTTCAGTGCAACCGGTCTTGCTGAGCTGATTTCTTAAACTTAACAAATAGGTATGTTTTCCAATGTTGAATTAGTTTACAAATAGCATTGGAAGAATAAATTTTCCAAATACTAAATACTATTTGTCTTGATCACTTATACCACTCAGCCAACTCTCAGTTCTGTTTGTAACTCCTCGGTCTCCCTTTCATTTGGAAAACATCTCCAATAACTAGCATAACTTCCTTAATGTGATGATTTCTTATTCATTTTCCATAATTCTTACTGAGAAAAGGCCTTCTGGTTGAGGAATATAGATACTGAAGACCAAAATGTGTAATTATTGCAACACCTGGTGCATTTCTAATTACAAATCCATAAAGTATCTGGTTATGCATATTCCTAATTATGTAGCATCTTAATATGCATTTTGTAAATAATCGTTAGAGTTAAATACTTTAATTTCAAAAGGTAGGTATGAATTAAAAATACAAAAATAAGTCCCTGTAGGCAGAGAAACATCATTTTAGAGATTTTTCTAAAAGAAAAAAAAGAAATCAAGATGCACAAATAACTATTTGTTAAAAGCTGTGCTTTGGAGTCAGTCTCCAAAAGATTATTTGGAACATGTGGGATTGCATCCAGAACACTTTTTGCAGATCATTAAAATAGCTATGTTTCTTTATGTTACATCTTCTGGTGATAAAATCAGAAGCACTGCAGAGAAGAGTTCCATTATTTTAACTTTGACTCTTCTAAAACAATTCTGAATAATATTGCCCCTGCCTCCACCTTCCCCATCTGTAATTTTGATCATAATGTTTTCAAGTATTAATTTATATATGTTTTATGTATAATTTTTATGGTTAGGGTGGTAAGATGGGCAGCCAATAAATTTTATAAACAAAATAAATATTCAACATGAAAACCAAAACATTAGAAAAAATAAAACAAAACAAAATGCTTCACAAATTGTACAAATATAATCGGCAAGATGGGCTATAAAGCAGTTTATTAATTGAAAGATAGTTTTGTTTGTTGTTTTTATTATAAAAATAAAAAGCTTTTTCCAAAAACAAGTTTAATAATGGGTTTTTTTAAAATGTGCAACTGTTGATTGTTTAATGATAAAAGATAATACTTTGTATCAGATATTAGCCTTTATGTTTCATATATACATCAGTGTTGTTTTCCTGGCAACATGGAAGAATGTGACTACTGATTTCTAGGATTTTTAAAAAACTTTCTATTTTTGTATATGAACCTGTTAGCTTTTTAAGATAAACCAAAGTGTTGTATCAAATCTAAGTATTTCAGTAAAGTTAAGTTTTCTGAAATTAGAACATGTCTCAAAGGTGTTTTTTCAAAAGACAACTGGATTGTGCTTTTTTTTTTTTTTTAACTTGGGGAAGAAGAATAAGACATTTCACTTCTCATCCAAGAAGCTTCATCAGTTTTGACTGGATGGGGTATGTATGGAAGGAATCTTTGTACCACCACCCAGTCAGAACTGATGAAGCTTCTTGGATGAGAAGTGAAACTTCTTCCTCAAGGAAATAACACAGTTCAATTGCCTTTTGAAAAAGCACCTTTGAGATGACTATGACCTAGTTGACTCAGAATCTCCATAGAAATAAGAGTATCTTTTGTATTCTAAAAGAATATTTACCCAGTTTTCCTTTGAAAAAATTAAAGTTTATATAATACAATTAGAGATCTGTTGGGTTGCTAACTGATTTATTAATATACAATTTCAAAGAAAAACTTTAAAATCAGTGAACTTTCAAATATTCCCCATGAAATTCTTTTTAAAAGGTCTTTTATCCCACCTTTATCATTTTTATAAATAACTCAAGGCGGCAAATATACATATTTCTTCCTCACAATTTTTGCCACAACTACCTTGTGATATGAATTGGGCTGTAAGAAAGTGACTGGCCCAAAGTCACTCAGCCATCTTTTATGCATAAGGCAGGACTAATACTCACAGTCCTGGTTTCTAGCCTGGTGCCTTAATCAGTAGATCCAATTGGTTCTCTTTTTGTGTTCTCAAGTGGACATAGCAATATTCTAGTAATGTTCTCTGTGCATGTACAGGAAACCCAAGAAGAAAATTAAATGTTCTTTGGATGGATTTATACAGCATACTAGGTCATAAAGTAGTTTGCTTGGTCTTGATAATGTGCAACCCAGTTATTATAGTACACTGTATAAGCTTTAGTTAAGCTACTGTCTTTCTTGTTGCATGAGTAGTTAATGTGACTTTCCTAATATTTTACATTCTCAGAATGAGCAGCTTATTGAAATGTGCTATGTCCCTAATATACTAGCTGAAAGTGTTGCAGAAATTGGCGAGAAGCTATTCTGTCAGGCTGCCTCATCTGTAGATCACTCCAGATGCACAATTGTTATTTTTACATCATGAAGTTCCTCGTTTGTCCTATGTGACTGTGAAGAACCTTCACTTCAGCCCTTTAGCGAAGTGATACTGAAAAAAGAGATGAAATTCTCCAGAGGCTGAAACATCTAAAGTGCATCTGTGTAGGATGAGACCCACAAGGAGATAAAGTGCACTATATGCCACCATATGTGCCATTAAAACTAAGCAGATCTGCCACAGTATCTCTGAGCTTCTCTGCCTAAATTTGGACAATGTCAATTTCTGATCAAATATACCCTTGCACTTAGTTGCCTCTGCTAAAGCAAGATTGTTCTTCCAGAAGCAAAGCTATGAAGCCGTTTAAAGAAAGAGATTTGGCAAAATACAAGCGATAGCCAGATGTTAGCGCAGGATAAGATGCCACTGTTCTTTAGTCTTTTTGAAGAACATTGTGAAACTGATTCAAATTGACCGATGGGTGGTCTTGGGAAATTGGATGCAGGTTCCAAATCAACTATAAGCAATCCCTTCTCATTCAAATATTAAATATTGTTTGTTTGGTCAATGACCAATATTAAACAATATAGATAAAAGTGCGTCCAGTTTTCTAATTAAAGTTTTTTAAATTAAGTGGATGACTAGCTACTAAGTTATTGTAAAGTGTATCAGTCTTATAATACTAGGGCCACATAACATTTTAGTTTCTGTATAAACATATCATCCCTCTTTTGTTAAAGAAATTATGAGGGTTGATCCACATAATCTGAAAGGCACATTGTACAAGACTTTAGGATCACATTTTTCAGAAAACAGATTGAAGTAGTCATGGGGAAGATAGTGGTGATTGATACAGTAGTTTAAATTATGAAAAACTTCATATTTTAATATTGCTCTGATGTTTGGTTGCTTCTTGAATAAGATACAAGGTACAATGCATTCTCTGTGATATAGATATCCTGTACATTATATCAGTTCATGTATTTGGATTCTATATGTAAATTTCTGTAAAGAAATGCTAGCCTGTTTTATTCCAAGATACTTTGGGGGGACATTTGGTGCAACTTCTCAAATATTTCTGAGTGATGTGTCACCTTCCATCAGTCCTTTAAAAAAAGTATGCTCCAGTTGGAATTTGATTGCCCATATTTTGCTAAGAACTTCCAGTAAGACTGGCAGAACAGAATGACTGCCAGATTAGTCTACTTGCATAAATTTGACTGCCTCTCCCTAAGCAGTGTGAGCAAGTGAGCAAAGAGATCACAATACACAGTTCAGGGGAGTCAAGCAAAATCAGATTTAGAAATGTGATTCTAATAGAGGGCAGGAAATGCATGCTCTTTAGTGGTAAGTGTGGGTTACTTCTTGAATATCTGGCTATAGTTAACAAGCAAGCTTTATGTATATTATATATTTGTAAATAATCAAATTTTAGTTCCCAGATCCCTAAATTTAAGAGAACATTACCTTCCTTTTAATGTATCAAATGTAAATGTTGCTAGTTAATGACAGAGTAAGGGACTTCTATTGTCTCCTGTGATAAGTTGTGATTATTTCTTAAATGTCTGACTATAATTAATTTGAACAAATACATTGTTTTAAAGCAAAGTCTATTCAGTTCTTACTGTGTGCAATAAGTAAATTATCCAGATATTGGGATGGTTTTAAAAACAATGAGGTACATTTTAAAATCACTGTAGGGTTTTTTGTTTTTGTTTCAGTAGTAATGATAGTGATAGTAATAGCAGCAGTAGGAGGAGAGTTCCCATCCCAAGATAAACTGCAGGAGAATAATAGTTTTGTCAGCATTCCTCATTTTGGATATTTGCTCTTCTAGTAATCCTGTTCCTCCTGGTTTTGTAAACTCTTCAATGTAGCATTCCTAAACCAGTTCTTGCTCAAACTTGTCTTAAAATACCAAAACAGGGTGAAAAAGATATAGTCAAAATCTACTGTATTCAGAATTCAAGAAAATGAATCTTTCATTTAGCAATGATATCCCAGATTCCACTTCACAATTAAGAGGATCCTGAAATAACCTATCATACCAAAGGACCAAGGAACATGGAAGGCTACTTTACATTGCATGCAGTTTAGCCCATATGGTCTCTGACACATTTGATTTTATTAAGCAGAAACCTTAAAAAGATATGCTTGAGTTCTGAGGTGAAGTCCATCCCATTAGTTTAAAAATCCTGCTGGCTACATAATCCTTCATCCTACACAGTATAAATCCTCTCAACTGAGAGAAGCAGAAAACAATTGGAACTATGTAAGCTTTAAGTGTGAATGTATTATCCTGGTAACTGGAGGCTGTGAGGGTCTGGATGGGGAACAACAGGCTTCAGCTGAATCCTGGCAAGACTGAGTGGCTTTGGATTTTCAGGCCCACTGGTTTCCAAAACTATGCCATATTTGGTACTGCCTGGGGTGGCATTGCCATAGACCTGATGGGTAGTTGGGGAGCACATCTCCTGCGCAGTGAGCAGGTGGCAGTCATGGCTAGGAGGGCCTTTGTACACTTGTGTGCCAGATACACATTGGATCAGCAGGCCATACTCACAAACACTCATGCCCCAATTACCTCCAATTTGGTCTAGTGTAATATGCTCCACATGGTGTTGCCCTTGAAGAATATCTGGAAGCTTCAGCTGGTACAGAATGTCGTGGCACAGGTGGTTATGGGTGCTTATAGTATTACTGTAAGCTGCATTGGCTGCTAATTTGCTTCTGGGTCCATTTCAAGGTACTGGTAAACGTTTTCATGGCAGAGGTCCATTTCTCCCCAATTGCATTACACCTTATTAGATCTGACAGGGCATTGTTGTGTATACCATCAGCTAGGGACGTACATTTGGCAACAGGCCTTCTCTTATGGAACATTCTTCTCTGTAAACTAAGATTAATTCCATCCCTTTTGACATTCCTCAAGTCCCTCAAGACTGATTATGCCACCAGGGCTGGGACTCCCCGGCAACTGGACACATTTCCAGATGTTTTCATTGCTGAGGTAGATACTTTCATTCTCTATTTTTGCCTGTGTATTTTACTTTTAATATTTATCTTTTAATACTGAGTCTTACATTTTTACACTGTTTATATATATCAGATTGCTGTATGCCACCCAGAATAACTTTTTGTGAGATAGACAATTTGGTTAATAAATAAATGAGCTTTTTTTAAAAAAGGTATTATATTGCACTCAAGAGGCACAGTGTCTGGTGAGGAGAGAAATATCTGAATGGATCCAAACGCTAAATGCCGACAGTTATTCTTTGGGTTCTAAGAAAACATGCTGTTATGCAATTTATTTGTTGATATAGACATGGCTCTGCAGTCCTAGTCTGGAAATGAAGGATCTAGCAGATTTGGGGCACTGAAAATCAATTGGTGTAGAAGCTGTGTTATTACTATTCATTCAGTTTTTGATAGGATTTATCTTTAAAGCTGGTGGAGGCTTCATAGCGAACCTGTATCTACCCAAGGAGGTAAAGTTTCAGGAATATTAAAACCAGGGGAAGGCCTACAATACATAAGAATCCTTCTAATCAAAGCAGAAAGGTTTTCAAAGATTCATTAATAATACTGAAGTCTATTGCTCTCCTGAGGGTTAATTAATCTGGTTGGTGAAAGTACATAAACATACACAGAGAACAACAAAAGGCCAAAAGGAAGACAATGTACCTAAGTTGATTGGGGAATGGGTTTACTATACCTAACGGGAAAACAATTTGGACTGTATTTTGGGGGAGGGGGGGAAGATAGAGCAACAACATAAGTTTATGATTCTGGAGAAAAAGATAATTGCTGAGAAAATTCTGAACTAAGAAGTCTGTAGTAATTTTTCTTTTTGTTTTTAAGTTCTAAATCCAGATTACTTAAATTTCTTTCCTCTGCATTCAAGAAAAAAACTTCATTTATATTTGACATGAAGGCTCAGATTCCTTCCGTTTTTCCCCCTGTCCTTCCAAACCTAAAACACCACAGGTGATAAGGAAGACATTGGAAAAGCACTGTTTCAAATGTTATATATATCTATATCTATAATGAGGGAAATAGTTTCATTAGGCCTTGGAAGACAGCAGTATTGCAATACAAAATAAAATTACAATGGCAACAAAATCGAATTTTGAGAAAACTCTTTAAGTTGCATAGAAAAAAGACACTGCAGCTGTGGGAGTAGAAAGATGGGTGTGATTAGAGATTCCAAAGCATTCTGAACACTTAAGCACAGAGTCAGGGCAAAAATTTCAACTACTGACATTGTTATAAAATGCTTTAATAAATAGTTTTCATCTGAAAACTACACAAGAACATGTCAAACAAAATGTACTGCACAGAAGTTTCTGCAAAACAATTTCTGTGTTCATGTATAAAAAAGTGATTCCAAAATGGCCAAGACATTGAAATATTTGTATCCTTTGCAATTATAGGATAGCCCACTTAACATAGGTTTTTTTTATCAGTAATTAAAAAGTTATAGCTCATTTCTTTAATAATAAAGCCTTTTTTTAAAAAGAACCCCACAAATGATGCATAAGCTTTCTATTAAGAATAACAATTTCTCCTGAGATTTTCCATCATGTAAGATGGAACCAGATGTTACAACCAACATAAAGCTAAGTAGAGCAGGCGTCTATTCTCTCCACATGCATCTAGCAACCCCAAACACATGACATGATGCTGCTGGGCTATGGGTTTACCTGCCTCCACAAGTAGCAGCTAGTGAAGTGACACAGAGGCAGGAAACACAATTCAGTGGCATCACCCCATCAAACTCGAAGAAACACTAGTTATCAGGGATAAAGGAAAGAATCCCAGAGCTAATTGATAATTGGCAGGTTTCTGCTGCACCACCTAGATCCAGCATGTTTGCCAACATGTTTTCTAGCATGAATAAGCATAACAAACAAGAAATGAGAAGAATATTGTTCCCTTCATTAGGCCTGTATTTTAAAAAATGCAAAAAAGCAATACCACATGTAATAGAGACATTCACAAGAAAAAGAATATTGTCCTGTCATCTTTATGCTGTACAGGATACTTACTCTGTGTTCTTGAGATGCGAGGAAACACCTTGGATCTATTTACATGTGAAATGGTTGCGATACATTGAAAAAAAGTACAAAAAGTGACCAACAGTTTCCCAACATTAATTATAGTAACATCATTTTCTAATATGAACATAATACCAAAATAAGGTTTTTGTATCTTTTTTAGAAACTGCCATAAAACTTCCCTTTCTGAGACATAAATTAAAAAGGAATGACATTTAAAAAGATCAAAAATATTTTTAAGTTATTAACTCAAATATACAGAAGTGATTCATTTAAATATATACATATTTACAAAAATGCACTTGCACAATCTGAAAATAAACTGTATCAGTCCGAGAGAACCAAATATCTTCTTGTGGTAAACTTAGATGGGCATGGCAGTCTTTGACAGTTGCTATTGAGACAGAAAGATGATATTTCAAGGCACTTGATATGTGCTTCAATACTGCATTTCTAAAGTAATTAAACCAAATTGACAGATTAAATTAAAAAGGCCACTTTTTCTAACCAATCACAGTTTGAAAGATCTCTATAGATTTTCTTTTGTTCAGAGAATAAGGCAATCTTTTTTTCAAGGGGACAAACTTGTAGAGAGAAGTTTTTAGTAAATATTAACAAGAACACTTCATGTTTTCTTCCTTAAATTCAGCAACTTCCTCAACCAGGAGGATTCCAAGTCACTGTTGTACAAGTAAAAAAAAGCAAAACAAAACAGAACAACCCTCTCTCTGTTTTGTAAACAGTGTTGAGCATTCTGATAAACCTTATGAATTGAAAATACAAACTTCTCTCCTCTGCCTTACAAGTGTATTCTAAGTAAAATTTACAAAAATAGCAACTATCAAAGATTACTCTATCATCTGACAGTCATTGAATAATTTATACAGGGCTAAAAGAAACAAAGTTTTTATTTTATTATTTTAATTTTTTTTATTCAAAATAAAGTAACTATGAATATTTGACTTCAGACAGTTAAGTCCTTTATACACAGTGGAGATGCCAATTTCTCCATTATTTTTTTTACGTAAGTAATATAGTCATGGTCCAAGCACAGATTTAGTCTCTTCTACCTTCAAGATTTTTTGTGTTCACATTTTTTACAGATCTGTTGTCCATTTTGGTTGTCTGAAGAGTGTTCTTAACAGGACTATTCTCTAATGAGTCCAATGCTACCTTTGTTGTCAAAGGTTTAGAGAGTTTTTGAGAGAGGAATTTGTCCATTTCCATAACCTCTTTTTCTTCTTCTTCTTCTTCCTCCTCCTCCTCCTCCTCCTCATACTCTGTGTACTCCTCTACCCCATCGTAAGTTCTTTTTTGAGGAGATATAAAATTTTTCTGTTCATAATGAATGCCTTTATGACTGTAAGGTCTATCTATAGGATTCCAAATAGGATTTAGAGGTGCCCACTGATTATTTGTAGCCTCTTCTCTGGATGGGCGATTTCTTTCTCTCTCTTTTCTTCTTTTTCGTGTCCACCACACACAAATTATTATACAGGTTATCCATACAATACTAAAAACTGCACAAAGGATTGGAACCAGATAATCTAGAAAGCAAACCAAACATAACTTAGAAAGGGAATCCTGAAACTACATGGAATGCAAATGAAATCTCTAAAAGGCATAGTAAACGCCATTTGCAGTGAAGCCATTCAATTGAAGAATTGTTTTGTAAAACTAACGAGTCAGGACATAGAAAGCAACTATTACATTTATATTGAATTTTTAATAAGGACTACTTTGAGATGGCATTAAATATGTTTCAATTTATCAACAGTCACAAAACATTATCTGAACAAGTACAGTATAAAATAGAAGAGCACATAGAACTTCTTAATGGTCAAGATGTTATTTAAAAAAAGAAAAGAAAATGGAAATCTGTATTACACTATGTATCTAATTTGTTTGTCATTTGAAATACCTATGTCGGTCATTTATGACACAGCAATTTTAAACACATTTGAACATAGAACAGTCTTTCAATGCGATATATTGGGATTATTTTTTGAACGAACCTCCTTTTCCCCCCAAGAAGAGTGGCTGGAATGTTATTCCTGTCACTGCTCCTTGCAGAACAGGAGTGAAATAATCATGATGTGGGGGAGGGGGGCATTCTTCACTTCCACAACATAATACAACCAATAAATTTAAAGTGGAAAGTTATATGGCTAGACATGTGGAAAAGGCATTTATTTTAGTACTTAGACAATTTCCTATTTATAATTTATTCCTTCTTTCTTTTGGCAAGTACAGAAGGAATATAGGTAAACACATTTCAATAAAAAAGGAAAGATGGAAATAAGCATCACTACTATAGAACATAAAAAAAAAATCAAAACCAAATCTCAGTGCTTAAAAGATGTCCAAACAAAAACTAAACACAATAGCCAATTTTTATTTTACATTCTTTGTAAATACTTTTGTTTTTTGTTTTTAATGAGAAACATTTTGCAAGTACAGATAGTCCTTATTTAATGACCACAATTGAAACTGACAAGTCGGTTAAGGAAAGTGGTTGCTTAGTGAAACCATGATTATGCTGACAATGTTACTTCAATTTTCCTTTGCCTTACTGACCTGCAAAGGTTTTAAATTCAAGGGTATAAAATTATTTTTCCATTACCACTGTAACTGCAAACAGTAGCTAAACAAAGCAGCTGCTAAACAAGTAGTACCTATACTATGAAATCAGTATATTCTGAGATAGGCACTCTGTCTCAAATGCATATTTTTATCTTACCTGATGAAGAAGAATTCCCAACTACTATGGTCTCTATTTTGACTTCTGTTACTGCAAGCATAACTGTGCTGTTTTGCCGCCTTGTAATCGCATTTACTATAGTATTGGCAGCATTCTGTATGAGACTATTATCCATCTCATCCTGATGCAAGATGAAAGACTAGAAAGAAAAGGCAACAGAAAACTTAAATTTAAAAGTAGCTACTTTCTTGAGATTGATGATGATGGAATTCTTGAGAATTCCAGTTGGCTGCTATAGCATGAAGACTGGTTTCAAGCCAAAATGAAAGTAAGGTAAAAGGTAAACATTTCTCTCTCCAATCATGTCCAACTCTAGGGTGTGGTGCTTTTGTGTTTTTTGGCCAAGGGGTTGCTTGAAGACATTTTTGTCATATGGCCAGCATGGCTATACACCAAAGGCTGTTACCTTTTTTAGGAATATGAGTCACCTAACAGGTATTTGGGTGAGAAATATATAAACCAGGATAAACATTTTAAAACTGTATCTTTAAGAAAATGCAAAACTAATTAGGTGTGGTTTCTCAAACAGTCATAAGATGGAGTCAGAAACCTGGTTTTAGTCTGAGTCTCAGAAGAGAGTGTGAGTGTATCTCTGTTTCCTTCTGTTGCCGTTGCTCCATTTCTTCTAATTAACTGATATTACTGGATTTAATGTAAGTCTGTTACTGAACTGTTTTTTGACACTGGACTTTGATATTTGGATTATCCCTGGATTGAAAATTGACTGATTTAACTTGTGAATGACTTTGGATTGCTTATTTTGGACTTTGCTTAAACTTTTCTGGAAGTAAAAACCTATATTTACTGTATAGTGTATCTGTGTACTGTGTGTGTATTATTCAAACACTATTCTCTATATGTGCGCTATATATTCTCCCTGTGTGCGCTCATTCTCCTAATGGGGAATTACCTCAACAACCTTCCCAACAAAGAAGTACTTATTAATTTACTCGCATTTGCATTCTTTCGAACTGCTAGGTGGGCAGTTATAATATGGAAGTATTATACTGATATAATACTTATAAGTATAGTATTATACTTAGGTATATTCTTATACTAATAATCATATTCATTCATTCATTCATTCATTCATTCAACCAGTCAATTTCTATAGTAGCCTCATTGACTCAATTGGTTACATATTGAAGATTTCTTATTTGCACAGCAAGCTAAACTGAATTAACATTTAAAAGCTTTTGATGTATTATCTAGCTAGATAGTTGCATTAATTATATAATCTGATACATATATAACACAAACTTTCTTCACACTATCATATATGCAACCATACTTGAGGTGGGCAACTTAGCTAAGAATGATCAACCAATATTCGGCCAAAACAATGTCATCAAGCAGTCTTCAGTGCCTTCAAACCACTTTTCCTAGTTCCTGGACCAAACTAATCTTATTACCTTTCTGGTATTCAAGGCACTTTAGTTCATCCAGAAAAGATAAATCTGATTCATATAGCTTCCCATCTTGCAAATGTTATTCTGGTCAGTTAATAGAGTTTAAAAAGGCACAATAAATGAAATAAAAAGCAGCAAAAGGAAAGGACAGACAACATATAACTCAGAAAACCAGCAACCAATACAACTGGGCTCAGTTCACTTCCCAATCCCCATGTCTGGAAAAATAGCTAGGGCTCAACAGTTTTCAGAAAGACTAACAGGGTCAAGGCCTAATATGTAGTAAGGTGTCCCACAGAGCTGGCTCAACAGAAAAAAAATATGCTTCATGGTAAATGTGGGCTGCTACGGGTTCAGGTGATCCTCTAGCTAAGATTCTGCACAGTTCGGCGAACCCACAAATCCCACCCCTGGCTGGCTCTGCCTGCCACTCCCAAGAGTCCCCACGCAGCCGTTTTGGATGCCAGGTAAGTACAGGGCCTGCGCGAAGGCTTGGGGAGGGTGAAAAATGGGCCCATTTCCGGAGGCCATTTTTGCCCTCCCAGAGGCTTGAGGAAAGCCTCCAGAGCCCGGGGAGGGTGAAAACACCACGGCGCAGGAGGCTGACTAGACCACACCCACCCAGCAACCAGGCAGAGAACCAGTTGCTAAAATTTTTGCAGCCCATCCCTGCTTCATGGGTTCACACAATGCTATTATCTTATCAATATGGCCTGGAACATCTCTCCTGGCAGATTTGGGACAGAGACAACTGGAAAAGGATAGAACACAGCTGTATACCATGAAAGCTTTATAGACCAAATAGTGCATTCTGAATTGCACTAAGAAGCCTATTGGAAGCTCCTGCAGTTGCAAAGTAAAAATATAACATGGCCATATTTACATTACTAATTGCTGATGTTGCTGTATTCTGGATCAACTGCAACTGCTGGATGTTCTTCAAGGACATCCCCATGTAGATCACACTGTTGTAATTAATATGGGAGGTGACCAAAGCATGAGTAACTATGTGCAGTGCTTCTCCAGAGATCATCTATCAGCATGATTAATGCTGTCTCAGTCCCACACTAGGGACTGAAACATGAAAGAGGTCTAGATAATCCACTTCCTCAGGGTTATGCTCTGAAGCTGCAGCACAACCAGCCTATGAACAATTTTTTCTAAAAAGGGAAGACTGGAGATGGGATGAATACTATCCAAAATAATGGGCAAATGGCAATCTGTTTTTTTTTTTAGTAGATACTTTTTGGAAAGGAAACTTCTCAAGTATCACTGGAATTTTCACTTACCTTCTAGTCTTGTACACTGACTAACCTAGTGAAACCCAATGGAAAGGTCAGTCTGCCATTGTATTTCATTAATTAAAAGCAAATCAAACTTCTCCTGTATTGCTCAAGTAGTAAATAGAAACATAGTTCAGCAGAGAAGCATCTAGCTAGTTTATGAGTACCCTATGATATTATAAGAATCTTGCTTTTCCATTGTCTTAGCCATGAAAGGACCAAGTTTCGATACACTAAGTTTTTTGTGTTATTTTACTATTCCAATTATGGTATTCAATTCTATCTATTACAAGTAGTGCTCGACTTAAGACCGGTTGCTTAACGACTATTCTAAGTTACAATGGATCTAATATATTCCCAACTGTTTTATGGTGAAATCTAGAATAATTTTTATAAATGCTAAAAATACTTCCATTTCTATCTTTTGGCCTTGAATAAAGCAGGTTAGCACCAAAATTAGTTAAAAACAGGTGACAAATAATTAAAATAGCAAAGAGTCAAGCTGCAAGCAAATCTAACACACATCTGCCTTTAATAACTGAATGAACGTTCACTTTACATGAATCTGAGGGATTCTCTCTCACTAAATAAAGAGTTCCTTTCTCCTTCTGGGTCATACCAACACTTACATTCTTTCTTTGTTCAACATTCTGCCCTTTTCTTGGACAGGTTCACTCATAACAATATGATATATATCATATAATAATAATCAGCTTATTATCCAAATCTTGGGTAATTCTTGTTATTTTAATTTAACAAAAATGTAATACTTACAACAGCAACTTCCATTGCATTCTCGATGGAGTAGGATAGGTCACACAACACTAACAATATTCTTTCACTAGAAACAGATCTAGTTGCTGGTAAATATCTTATTTCAGAGCATACATTTTCAATAGTAGTACCCTGAGAGGAGAAAAATATAACAACAGGAAATAAAAATTAAAGTGTATGACATTTTGACAAATGCATTCTATTTTCCCTATCTCTTAACAAAAAGGAACTTTTTGTTTCCTATCTTTAAACAAAAAGGAGACATAGTGGCCAGAAATGAGGTTCTGGTAGTCATCTGCAAAAGATGTACCCTTTTCCCTTAAAACAAAACATTAGTGGTTAAAGATGCAGGCCTAGAAAGCAGGAAATTGTAAGATGTAATCTAGAAAACTGGCTGGGTGACTTTTGGCTAGTCACCTTCTCTCAGACCAATCCACCTCACAGGATTGTGTGGGCTAAAAAGGAGGAAGGATTATTGTGTTCACCATTGTATTAACACACCTTGTTAATAAAAGTGGGATGAAATCAAATCAGACCAGATCAAATTATAAATAAAGAAGTGTAGATGGTGGAGATTCTGAAAGTAAAGTTTGCTGAAATGGAGGCAAAGCATAATCCTTATAACTAATTCCCTTAAAATAAATACTTTCCAAATAATACAGGTAATCCTCAACTTACAACAGTTCATTTAGTGACCATTCAAAAATACAATGGCCTGGAAAAAAGTGATTTATGATCATTGCAGCATTCCCATGTTCAATGATCAAAATTCAGATGCTTGATAACTGACTCACATTTATGATTACTGCAGTGTCCCAGGGCCACATAATTCCCCCGTTTTGCAACCTTCTGACAAGCAAAGTCAATGGGGAAGCCAGATTTACTTAACAACCATGTTACTAATTTAAGAACTGCATAGATTCACTTAACAAATATGGAGAGAAAAATTATAAAATGGAGCAAATTCAGTTAACAAATTTCTCACTTAACATCATAAATTTTGGGCTCAGTTGTGGTCGTAAGTTGAGGATTACTTGTAGTGTGAATGCCACTACTTCTCATACACAGCACAGTAATATAAAATCTTCAATTTCAACAAAGGATGAGAATTAAGATAGCTGGCAAAGTTGCTATCACAAAGAAAATTAATATGAGACAGAATAGTCTTGGTAACTATTTTCAACCTCCTTTGAAGATGCTTTTAAAAACAAGAGCAAGCTACAAAAGCTATGATTTTGTCATCTGATTCAGGTGGACTGAATCTTTACTACCAATCACCAAGAAGAATAAAACAAAAGGAGATGATTCTAGACTATTCCTTCTGACACATATACTATCTTCCTGATGCCCAAATCCAAAATGCAAGGAAGTACATTAGACCTGACACTTACTGATCCTTCTTACTTATCCATGTGAGCACAGAAAAGGCAACACTTCCAGCATTTCAAAAGTGAGTTCATGACTTTGAGGAATATTAAGTATTAGTGAAAAAAATATAGGACGTGCATAAGAAGGGATTCATGGCTTGAAAATGGAAAAAAAAAACTTGTGTGTTGGTCAGCAACAAGCCAACTGCAACTAATGGAAGTTTTAGGCTGCATTAGAAGAAAGACTATTATCAGATACATAAAGGTCTTATTCTCTTCTGTTCTGCTTTGGTGAGATCAAATCCAGAATACTATGTACAGTACAATACGGGGTACTGCATTTCCAGTATACTGATGGGTTAAGTACACATTCAGAGGATGGTGACAGACATGTCATATACTCTATAAGGGTGAGAGGAAGAAATTTAGGCTGTTGCATTTGAAGAAAAGAAGACTGTGGGAAAACTTTATATCAGTGTGTAGATACATTAAAAATGGCATAGGAAGATACTCAGGAAGTTGTTTCCATTATCACAGAATCAGGATGTTGATTAAATTGATCAAAATCAGCATATATGAAAAATGCCAGAATTCTCAATCACAGTATTTTCCTCACTAAAGGATTCCACTTATTCAACAAAGAAAATATTTTCAAGAAATGCACCTGTCACAGAGTTTTGCCCTCTACTCTCTTGAGTATCACAAGAAATTCAATTATTAAGAAATTGGATCATCTACAAAGTAATTCCACCCAAAATGTACTAATTGACCATGGTGGGCATGGATGGGAAATTGTGATGAAAGAATAAATTAAGCGTGATGAGGGTGGAATCCAAAATCTTTGTCAAATTGGGCCTGCTTCCAAAATTGATGCATTTCCTTTCCAACTTATACAGATGGAATGGTAGCACAAGGAAGCTATACCAGCTGACCAACTAGAACCCATCCTGCCAAAAAGCTCATTCTACAAAAGGCCAAATAGCAGGCAATTTTTGAAAAGATGTGCAAGTAAGGTCATTCCCAGTAGATTTTTGGAAATTTTGAAGTCCTGATATATTCCAGGAAGACTATATAAATAATTTCCCAATACTTGCAGCAGAAGCAAAATTGGAACATTATATATTTACTATTTTTCCACACATCTAATTTTTATATCAAAAACTAGTGGCAACCTTAAATAAGACATATGGAATCCTTCACAATTAGAAAAAATGATTTTATAAAGGTAGCTGATCTATATTAACATTTTACATAACCAAACAGGAATATTTTCCTAAGAAAAAGATCAGTGCACAATACCAACAGACTTCAAAATAAAATAAAACTTTCTCTCTCATTGCCTCCAAAGCAGAGGACTGTAAACAGAAATGATGAAAGTGATACATACCAATTAATAACTATTAGAATTTTGCTAGCAATGTGATCAATTATAAAATAAAATGTTATGTGAAACACTCGCAAAATCTAACAAAACTTAAATACCTTACCTGGGGTACTTTATCTCTGTTAAAAATCAGAGTAATTCTTGCACAGCTGTTGTCCAAGTGGCCTGAATTAGGGAAGCACTTGATGTTAACAGGTAGAGGTTCTGATTCACTGCATTCTCCCCAGTCAGTGCAAGGTGGTTGGAAGCATTTGATGTATGAATTTTCTTGGCATTCTTGGCCTCTAGGACATTGGTAACTAGAACGGTTCCCATGTTTAGCAAGCAGACAAGATTTCCTTCCACACCATACCTAGAATTTAATACATACTTATTGATTTCAATGGACTATAAAAGGAAACACTAAAGGAGATTTACAATTAATTCCTATCACTGTCTGTTCATGTTATTCAAGCAAGTTTTTTTAGGGTTATACTCATACCTTTTTCTTGTTTCTTATCGACATGCAATCCTCAGTTAATAATGGTAATTGCAATTGAAATGGTGCACAGGTGAGCTGGTGACATATGGCTCCAACACAGTTGGGGTAGCTGCTGCTGGGCAGGGGAAGGGAAGGTGCACGTGGTGGTGAAGTATGGTATGGTTGCTGCTGGGCAAGTGAAAGTGTGTGGGTGGCTGACAAAGTGCAGGTTGTGTGTGGTGGAGCTGGCTGTTGCTGGGCAGGGGAAAATGTGTCAGTGGTCAGTGTGGCATGAATACAGTGGGGTTGTTGCTGGGCAAGGAGAGTGTATAGGTGAATGGTGAGGCAAGGCTGGAGGTGGCTGCTGCCAGTTAGGGGAGCGTGCAAGTGATTTGTCAAAGTCAACTGCAACTTTGCCTGCTGGCTTCCCCTTTGCTTGTGGGAAGCTTGCAGATAAAGTTAAAAATGATGTTGCAATTTTCACAAGTGTGAGTCAGTTGCCAAGTGTCCAGACATGACTGCAGGGATGCTGGGATAGCTGATCACAAGTACCACTTTTTCAGTGCCATTGTAACTTTGAATGATGGATGAATGATACTTGTTAAACAAGGACTACCTATATGATGAAACCAGAAGCTTTTCTTTTGTGACCCAACAGCTAGAAAAAAGCCTTGGAATTTTGGTTCTGTACCCAGTGTGGTTCTGTACCCAGACAGGTCATATTCCAATTTTCACATTTGAGGTAGGGCTGCAGCCTGCTCTTCCTTATGTGCCTGCCTTAGCCCTAGCTATGATGGCACCTTGATGTAGTCTTACAAATGTAGCAATCCTTCTACCAACCCTGTTCAGGTACAAAACCATTTCATCTCAGCATGAGGGAGGATCCACAGGGCCAAGTAAGCTGCTGCTATACTTCTCTGCTGCTATACTTCTGGCAATCACATATTTTTGCTGTTTGGGTGGCAAGCTGAAATTATTTTGCCTATGTCCATCTAATTTGCTCCCATTTTACTTGCAACACCCACTGAAATTGACAGGTAAGAAATAGTTTAGTCCTTGCAATAAGAAGATTCATACCCCATATACAGTAGCTTGCTTTTTCCTACACAATGTTGCTAGTGACAGAATATGGTTTAGAGGCTTGCACTGTGGTCCAAGAGCCATGAATTTAAGATTTCAGTTTTAAAGTATTGTTTCACCAGCCCTAGCCAAAAATCTCTGGCCATTGAAAGAGTTCTCACTTTAAAAATATTCCGAGGAAGGTTGCCATAAGGATCAATAAATTCATTTGTCATTTTTTAAAGTGGGAGAAGAATTCACTGCAAATTTACCTTGGTACAATCAATGCGGCCATCCAGACAATGGCAACTATTGCATTCTTGATCCCATCTACTACTGTGAGGAAAGGACTTTCCTTTAAACCAGCAAGATTTTCCAGAACCTATAACTAAGGTGAAAGAAGGGAAGGGAAGGCAACAATTTAAGAATGGGTAACTTTAACATAGGAAGAAAATGCCAAGTTCAGTTTGTAGATCATGTCTGGCAATCACTGATATGCAAGTTGTAAACTTCAATATCTAATTTCTTATTTTAGTTTATAGCTTTAAATTACCTTCTTGGCATCTTGTTCCAGCTCGCCCAGCAGGACAAGCACACCTGTAACCATTTATTTCATCAATGCAAGTAGCACCATATGCACAAGGAGAGGATTGGCATTCATCAATATCTAAAGGAAAGAAAAATTCAAGGGATTTAGAAAAAACAAGTGCTCAATGCATGAGTGGTTACTGATATTAGCAACTTTTACTAGAATGTATCCAGATATTGTATTAGTAGCTGTTTTCAAAACTTATGGCTTTGAGATGCATTGAATTAGATTGAGCCAGCATGACTATTAGTTATAGTGCCTGAAGAAGATGGATGCCACAATCCAGTATATACATAGAGGTCTGATGCTAAGAAACTTTTATTTTTTTAAATGCCTCTTTATATTTCTTTCCTCCCATCATTTATCTTCTTTCACCATTATCAAATTTCTTTCTCAGGTAAGTTTCTCAGCAGGCATCCATTTTCTTTGAGACTATCTTACTAAGGCAGAAAATGTGAAAGTTGGTTTTACTTAGTTAACCACCTCCTCCACATGGAAGCCAACTATTTGTAAGTATTACAAAGTAGTGAAAATCCAACTCCTAAGAAAATCAGTAGGGTTTCAATTGTGGCAAAGAATGAATCTCCGAGAACCCTAACCTGCTTTCTTTTGAAACCAGTACTTTTCGGGACAAAAAGAGAGACAATTAAAGTGTGAGAGACAGAACAGTATTTACCAATCACTAAATTTTCAGAAATCTTACTGTGCTATTTCAAAATTTGAATATAAGAATAAGAATGTTGTGTGACAACACACATTGCTTCTAAGTATAAATTTTACAACATCTCTCATTGTTTATTCAGCTCCTCTTACCTAGATACTTTTTAGTATCAGATTGTCATTGAATTTTCTCTAATCTTAATTAATTTCAAACTCTTAAAAAACTTCTCTAATTCCCTATTCAGTTTTTGAATGCAACTATACTCATTCTTGCTGTGCTTTTAAAGTTAACTGATCTTAATTATTTGTAAATATTGGAATATATAAATTTATAAATTATTAGTACTGTCTCAAGTGAGTAATATTTACTCAGACTCTGGGACTTAAAAGCCTAATTAAGAAAAGTCAGAATTATTTTTAGCTGTAAAGAAAGTTCAGAGACTTTTTGTTCAAACACAAATAAAAACAGGTTGCCAGAAATTCTTATATAATGCAGTAATATTGCTGAGCATCCCAGAAAAAGAGCATTCTGTTCAAAATATAATCTTTCTCCAAATGGGATCAAACTTTAATTATAGTCACAGAAGTTGGTCATCTGTGAATGCATAAACATAGAATACATAGAACCCCATTTGTATCCATCTGGAATTAAGATTTCTTTTTAATTTAGTAAGCCTTGGCCTAGGTATCTCCAAACACAGTCTATCATTTGTGCCTCATACGGAGTCTAGAGTAAATGGGACTAAAAATCCTAGGAATTAGTTTTGTCTGATTTGGGACAAAACAAGTATCTTATGAATTAGAAAGCTTAAGTTTAAAAAAAAAAATGTTTACTGGTAATAGGTTAAGAGGCAACCACCCCAATCTATAAAAAAAAAGAAAGGAGCCCAAAATTATTAGCTCTATCTACTCCAATTTATTATGTTACTCGCCACATCCATGTTAGTCCCTGACACGGTAGGAGGAAAAATGATTTCCAAGCAAATAATTGCTATTCATCTCTGCTCTAAGATATTCAACCCACTATTTCCTCTTCAGTTACGAAACTATGGATCTGAAAGTGAAATAATTGTGATACCAACTGATACCTAATAGGATATATTATTTGTATTCATAAATAATGAAAGAACCCATATGAAACAACTATTCTTTATCATGGTGTCTCTGATTCATAGATGTTAGAGTACTTAATTAATTACTTCAAGGAGAGCAAAAAATTCTATGAGGTACTTGAACTGCCCTATTAAAAGAAGTATTCTGATAAGCTCACAAATCAGGTTAATGATGAGGGATGAATGGTATTTGCCAGATGCAGGTTTCTGAATTCTATCAAGAACACAACCCCCCTTTAGATTAAACAGACCTTTGCCACTGCAGTTTCCATATGCATTTGAACCATTCAGGCAAAACAAAAAGCACTCAAGACCACCATTAGCTCTAACTGAAAATGACAAGCAATTTCAAATTGTTGCACTTCATCCCAATATACTGTTGCATTTAATACATTTGCCAGGTTTCTTTTATATTTTAGAAAATGAATAAAAAATAACACTACTTTCAAAGAAATAATGCTTGGCCATAAAATAGGCCTTCTTCTTGCCTATTATACTTCTGTCTTTCTAATCCCAAAAAGCTGAATTTTGTTTTTAACATTAAGAATTTTCTATTATGACAAAATGGAGAGAAAGGTGCTCAAGAGGAAAACCCAATCAACCTCTTGAATCCCAGATAGCTTCTCCACCTTTGGGAGATGGGTATCATGGATGGAAACTTGGATTCTGTACCTTTGTGCATAAGTATGATGTTTCCTTGAATCTAACATGGGCTGGACCAGATGCCACCACCAGGTCATCTAGAACTTCTTAGAACTCAAAATTCTAGATTACTTGATGGTGGCAGTAAATCAAGGGTTCCCAACATGTGGGGCCACTATTTGATTGCGGCCTGCTGGCCACCAGGCTATGTGTCTGGCCAATGCTCATGCGTACCCCTCCCACTTGTGCTACCATGTGCGCGTAAAGGCATCTGCCCCTCCGCCTCCGGGCTGCCAACCCAGAAAAGTTGGGGAACTCTGCTATAAATCAGAGATCTGCTACTTTGAGTGGGGATCCCAAAGGAGTACACAGTTGTGGAGTTTGTTGGTGCAATTAAGAGCTCTCTCTTTGTCTTACTAATTTAACAGGTTGTAATTATTCTTACCTTCTTGAAAACATTTATAACTTTTAATTAAAAAAATTCTAAGATTCTAATATTTTAATTTAATTTAATTAATTTTTATATATTTTATATTTTGATGCTTTATTGTACACAGCCCACAACCCCTCTTTGAGGGAGATGGGCAGTTCAGAAATGTAAAATACAATTAAGTAAAATAAAAAACAAAAAGACCTGATACCTCCTCAGCAGCAATCAACACACAGATAAACAGGGATTAACAACTAAACAAACAAGCAGTAAACCCGAATAAAAAAACAACCATTCAGGCTAACAATCAAGCAGTAAACAAAAAGAAACTGCCGAGAAGAAAACAATACCTCCACCTTCTTGTCAATGTTGACAAGAAAAGCTACTGTATGGTCAATACCCATTGACCTTCTTGTCAGTGTTGACAAGAAAAGCTATTGTATAAAAATAGATACAAAAACTCACTCTAGCAATGAAGGTGTTACCTAGTCAGTTAATCCCAAAGGTGCTGTTCAAAAGGCAACTGGGCTTTGTTGTTTTTCCTTGAAAACTTTTCACTACTCATCCAAGAAGCTTCTTTAATTCTTCGATCAGCAGTGAAACATTTTCAAGAAATTTCAAGAAAAAACAATCAAGGAAGTCCAGTTGCTTTTTGAAAAGTACTTTTGGGACAACCACAGTCAGATAATGAAATGTCTGTAATAGAGCACCAAGGATTCCACAGTTCTAACCTGAGCTACATATATTCTCTTCTATAGTTAATATAGTATGCTGGCAAGAAATGACAAGTAAAATGATAAGTGCTAATAGTCATACTTGATGTAAAATACAGTATAGCAATTTAAAGTAATATTTCATGATTGGTAAGGCCATAAACAAGTTTTTAGAGTAGAAGCTATCTGGAGCTTTTGGTCCCAAAACAGGGGAGAAACATTTTAAGAGGTGTCTATCCCAATATAAACACAGAAAGGACAGCTGAGAGAAAATTGTAATTAGTAAAAAAAATAAAATAAAATGGAAAGATTTGAACTGCAAATAACATATGGCCATTACTATGGAAGTTGAAAAATAATTTAAAAGAAACAGAATTTAAATTAAGAACAGAAAAAGGTTCCTACCATCTTAATTCTGGAATATTCTGAATGGTCTTTGCAGAGGTTCATAACCCATGTATAAATCATAAATACCATAGTGAAGAAATATATAGAGAAATCTACAGTAATAAACAAATATACTACAAGACATACTTGAGTTGAATATAGAACTTATCTTTTAAAGTTTCTGAATGGATATACTAGCGTCATACATTTGTTTAGAAATAGCAGATAAGTACAATTTAAACCATTTTATTTACAATTGCATTTATAAAATACATAATTTATCAAAGGTTATTTATAAAAGGATTCTATCTAATAGCTAAGGGAACACCATTTTGTAAGATAAACATCAGCATCAATGAATAATTCAATTGGTTTCTGCTTCATTATTTGAGATATAGCTGACTTAATGTCTGGGTAAGGGTAAGATATGACAAGTGTGAATTTTTCAGTCCTTCTCCTACACAGATACTTACTAATTCTGCAGTCAGGACCAGCAAACCCAGNGACAAGTGTGAATTTTTCAGTCCTTTTCCTACACAGATACTTACTAATTCTGCAGTCAGGACCAGCAAACCCAGGTGCACATTCACAACGAAACCAATTCACGCCATCAACACAGATGCCTCCATTGTAACTGTAAAAATGATAAATCTATCATCGCAATGAAGGCTGTCAACAGTTTTTCAAGTTGAAAGAACATTAGTTCTTGTATAAAATAATGTGCTGAAATTCAAATTTATTTCTATCCATAGTCACTGTATTATTAGTCAACATTGCAAAATTCAAGTAGTATAGTTGATGTACAATGTATGCCTATTTAATAAAACATCTATGTTTTCTTAATTTGTTAATTTAAACTTAGTTAATTAAATCTTCAATCACACTGAGCAAAGGACATAGGAAAATATAAAGAATGTTAATAATGGGTAATAACAACTTTGATTTAAACTCCCTAAATTCTATTAAAGTGGAGGAAAAAATAGGCAACATTACATTTTATAGGAATATAGATTTTTTATTATTTCAAATGTAAAAGACATTTTAGCAATGTGACTATATAATTCAATGGTAACTAATACAGTCACATGATTTAGATTACTTCAAAGAAGGATATGAAGTTTTAAAATTTAATGACTTAACAAACAGAATGTTTTGAATGCAATTACATAAAATTGTACAATTTAGTAAATTCCGTAACCTCAAGGAACTGAGAAAGGTATGAAAAAGCCCTTTAAAAACTGTTCATTTTTGTGGTTAGGGTTGACAATGACTTAATGGCACACAATCAAGAGTACTGACCCATAAAGGGGTTATTAGGGAACTCTAATAATGAAGATGCAAGTAAGAAATATTTTCTCAAAAATCTGGAAAAATACTGCATGTAAAGCTATGTAGATAAAGCTGGAAGAAAATGTTCAATTGTATATTTAAGCATTTAATGCTGATGGAGAAACTAGAAAGTTAAAAAGGAAATTTGCAAAGAGGCAAGCTAATACTGAGGTAGAACTATGATAAGTACATTACTATACACACAGCCCAAATTATTGTAAATAAACATGAAATCCAAAGAGACTTATCAAACAGAACACTTTTTTCAGAGTAAGCTTAATACTGTGTGATAGTAGCAAAAAGCAAAATGTATTGCCCTCATTTTTGTACTTGTTATATTATATGATATATATATATATATATATAATATATATATTAATATATATATGTATATATATATATATTATATATATTATATTTGTTTTCTGAGGTTTTCACGCGAGTATTTGTACTGTGGATCTCTGGTTATTCGGGTTTGTCTCCCCGTAGAATTGGAAGTATCTATGCAACGTTTTGAGGAGTCTCGATTCCATCATCCTTCAGGCCGCTTGTCTTCTTCCAGCTCTAGTGCTTCTCAAGAAGTAATGTGAGTCTTGCAGCTGCTTCTTCCTTTGAACTGCTAGTGGGGGTGTGACTTGAATTGGGTGGGGGCTTTGGCTGTGTCTTTGACTTGTGAGGCGGGTTGGCTGTGTTCTGATTGGCTGGGGTGTGTTCTGCTTAGGTGGGGGCCGTGGCTGTGCTCCGTTACGTTTTACGTTGCTGGGCGGTTTGAGCTGGTGAGCATGTTGATCTTGTTGTTGGCTTCGTGTATCGTGGTCGTGGCCAATCTTCATGGTGGGTGTCAGTTTGCTTCTGTATGGGTCAGAGGGTGTTTGACAGTGGGTAGTGGTTTGCCAGGCTCGCAGTATGGCTTCTGGTCTCGTGGTCGTGGTCTCCCTCTTCTGTGTGGGTGTGAGTCTTTTTTGTCTGCGTGGAGTGTTGGTCTGCGTAGATCATCTTGTCGTGTCACTTTGGGCTGTGGTCTCGGTGTCATTCTTCATGTTAGTACTCGTTTATATTAATGAGGGCAGGTTTCCATAATGGTTGCGTAGGGCGGGAGGTATCAATTCTCGTTTTATTCAATGCTGGTGTGGGCGTTTTTCTATTCTCTACTGGCTTCTCTGATTATTCTGTTTGTTGAATGTTGTTCGGTTTTTGGCGATTGTTCTGTATTTTTAAAGCAATTTCAATGTCCTGTCGGCTTTTGAACGTGTGGCAGGGGTAAGGAGGTCAGTTTCTTCTTTCTCTGAATTGAGTTTTTGGTGTTCTTCATGCGTCACTAATTTCTCTGTTGTTTGTCCTATGTATGTAGTGGGCGAGGCGAGTGCACAGGGATTTCGTATATCTCGCTTGGTGTTTCTAACGCTCGATTTTGTCTTTTGGGTTTTCTTAGGAATGGGTGATATTTTTCTGTTTGTGCAGAATGCTGTTTTAATGTTTGTGTTTTTGAGGATCTTGCTGATTTGTCTGTAGTTCGCCTTTATATATTGGGAGGAGGGCTTTGCCAATTCTCTCATGTGTTGCTCTGTCTTTGCTTTTGGTTGGGGTTCTCTTTTGGATTAGAGTGGGTAAATCTTCTTTTTTTGGGAATCCATTGGTCTGTAAGATACATTAGTGAAGAGTGTTGTAGTTCGGTTTTTAAGGTGTTGTTCATTCCGGCTTAAGCATTTGTTCTGGAGGATGAGTGTCTTGGCTACCGGAATTGTTGATCTGTGCTGGGTGGTGGTTGTGAGAGTGCAAATGCAGATAGCGGTTTGTATTGTGTTTTCTTCTGTAGTTAGGTTTGGTCCTAGGGAGCCATATTAGTGGAGTTTGCTTATCACTTTTCTATTATAAGTTGTACGTCCTAGGAAGGTGAATTTATTTGTTTTTTGATGGCTTCCCTACCTAGACCGTCTTCTAGTGTACAAAAACATCCAATGGCTCCCGTAGGGACACACCAAATCTACCAGAAGAAAAACACATACAAAGCCGCTATCTGCATGCAACTCTCACACTCCCCCTACCCAGCAAGGCAGAGAATCACATATTCCGTAGACCAGACATGCTCATGCTTCCAGAACAAAATTGCTTAAGGCCGATGAACAACACTTAAAACCGAACTACAGCACCTCACCTAATGTTACGCTTACAGGCAATGGATTCCAAAAAGAAGATTACCGCAGCAATCCAAAAAGAAACCCCAACCAAAAGCCTAAGACATGAGAACTAAGGAGGAATGGCAAAGCCCCTCCTCAATACTAAAAGGGCCATACAGACAAAATCAGCAGATCCTTCCAAAAACACAACATTAAAACAGCATTCTGCACAAACTAGGAAAAATATCCACCATCCTAAAAACCAAAAGACAATCGAGTTAGAAAAGCCAGGGAGTATACGAAATCCTTGCACTGGCCTGCCCACTACAGTTACAATGGACAAACTACAGAAGAATTAGTTGCACGCATTGAAAGAACACAAAAAAAACTTCAATCAGAAAAAGAAGAACTGACCTCTTTCCTGTCCAACACCTCAAAGCACAGGACATGAATTGACTTGAAAAATACCAGACCATGCCAAAACCGAAACACTTCACAACAGGAATAATCAGAGATAGCCCTTAGAGATAGAAACGCCCACACTCAGCTGAATTAAACGACGATGATACCTCCCGGCTACCACCATTTGGAAACCTGCCCTCATTATAAACGGAGTACCTAACTGAAGAATGACACAGAACGCCACACCCACAAGTGCCACACAAGATGCTACAACACAACTTCACGCAGAAAAAATGATCACACCCACCAGAAGAGAGACACGGACCACGAACCAGAGTCATTACTGCAGTCTGCACCCACTACCCACTTTCAAAACCCTCTGACCATACAAGAAGCAAACTGCACCACCATGAGATGTGGCACGGACCCACGAACACGAAGCCAACGCAACAAATCACGCTCACCAGCTCAAATCCCCCAGCAACTAAGACTAAACCTGAGCACAGCCAGGCCCCACCTAAGCCGAACACACCCCCAGACCAATATTCAGAACACAGCCACCACCCCTACCTATGAACAACGCCAACCCCCACCCACAAGTCACACCCATAAGTTAAAAGGAGAAGCAGCGGCAAGCTCACTTCTTCTGAGAAGCACAGAGCTTGAGAAGAAACAAGCCTGGAAGATGTGAATGAGACTTCATCGAAACGTTGCTAATACTTCCAATTCTAGCGGGTGAGAAACCCGAATAACCAGAGATTCCTATATTACTAATATAGTATATATATTATTATATAGGTATATATATATATATATATATATATATATATATAGTATATATATTTTTTACAATTTTATCAGTTCCTTTGTAAGTGGCCATAGAAGGATGAATGTTCCAAAAGGTAGAATACAAATTGAATGAAAAATTGAACACATGATAAACCCATGCCTAGGAATATTTACACTCACATGCTTGCACTTATATCTCTCTTCAAAACCAATATTATATAAAAGGTATAAACAATGGCCGCTTCTTGCCTTAAAAGCGAATGAATCAAGATTCACAATCTTTTTATGTTAATTGCAGCAAGGGTACCTACTCTAGTCTTTTACACTGTGTAAAATACATAAGCTTGTTTTTTAATTGTAAAAAATTTAGACATGCAAAATCTTGCTTGCTTTCTCGTCATGTATAAGCAAGCTATTGCTTCACTGAGTTATACAAATGTAACCTATAGCTTCAAATAGAGAAAATAAAATTTATTTAGATGACTACAGATCCTTTTTGGATTCTAAATCAATGGTTAGATCAAAATGGACATAAGAATTTTTGGAACAATTCAGAATAACCTCCCTAACTTGATTACATTAAATTACAATTCCCTGATAACTTTAACAAATAATAAATAATATATTAATAATATAATTGCATTCCAAATATAATTGGAAGCTGCATTCAACGTATCTGGAATTATCAGTGTCTCAGAGAGTGAAATACTACATTAGGTTTTCACAGATACAGGTAATTTGCAATTTATGACTGGTCATTTAACTATTTTCCAATAGTTATTTGTGTTTTTGGAGTTATGACTGCCGCACACACTATCCCCATGGTCATATGATTGAATTTTTGGCACTTGGCAATTGGCCCACCTTTATGGCTATTTGCAGTAGTCCAGAGTCAGCTGTTTTTTTGCCAGTTTCCAGTGATTACTTCTGGTTTCCGGTAAAAAATGCCCATGGGGAAAACAGAATTGCTTAATAGCCACAGCTTCACTTAACAATTACTACAAAATATTATGGTCATAAGTCACAGACTATATATATTATAAAAATCTGCACTGGTATTATATCAATATTTATAGCTACTAAGATTGTTATCTTTCTTTAATTTATAGCATGTTCTGTTGTGGATAGGTACACAAAGTACGGTAGCTAATAAAATTAAAAAATAAAAATTGCAAAGTTAGAAATGCAAGCTTAAAATAACAATTAAATAAGTACTAAAATAAACTGATAATTAAAATCTGGAATGAAGAGTGTCTTAAATATTTCATATTCAACAGAAAGGTTAAGTGACTGGGGGAAAAAGGGAAGTCAAGCCCAAGTTTCAAGGGATCATATTCCAGAGGTAGGAACAACAATTACCTTTTTCCTACTTCCTCTCCTGTTCTAAATTTGGGCATCGAATAACTAGATCCAAATAATTCTATTTTAAATCGGATTGTCTTTTGAGCTAATTTGTCTTCACAAAAAATCTGCAGCTACCAATCTGATAAAACAGGTTTCTTAGGAGTAGAAATCACTTAGTAAATAAGTATAGGAAAGTTCATTTGGTAACCTCAGCACAATTGCTTAAGATGGATGAGAAGATTTTAAATCAAGATCATTAATTTTTATTGCTGTATTAGGGTCATTTTGAAAAAGAATGATCACTGAATACTCACCATGGGTGTGGATTACAATCATTAATATCTAAAAAGAGAAAAGTGAAATAATTACTCATCTGAAGTCGATAAATAGTATTAAATGTAGACCATATCTAAGCAATTCCATCTAATTTTTGTGCATATGCAAAAGTTTTTGTACAGTATGTACGAAAATTTTCCCCCCAACAACCTATGATAGTAATGGCAATTCTATGCCTATAGGCCAATTTGTTTTTATGTGTAGTCACAGTAGTATCAATTCTAAAGCTACAAGAAAGTGTTCTGATGAAATAACACCAGTGCATTGTTAAANTTATGTGTAGTCACAGTAGTATCAATTCTAAAGCGACAAGAAAGTGTTCTGATGAAATAACACCAGTGCATTGTTAAATATGTAAAGAGGAAACTCTTTTTCATATTGAAACATGAAACTGGATGATGGGAGTTAAAACCCTTGTTTGCTAGATTTATATTCCAATGTTCTCTGGGGACTCTAAGTTGATTCTCTCTTCCTTTAACCTAGAAATAAGGTGAAACTTTCTTACAATGAGAACAATCAACCGATGGAACAGCTTGCCCTTGAAAGTTGTGGGAGCGTCATCACTTGAAACTTTCAAGAAGAGATTAGACTGCCATTTGTCAGAAATGGTGTAGGAGCTCCTGCTTGGGCAGGGGGGTTGGACTAGATGACCTAAAAGATCCTTTCCAACTCTGATTATCTATTACCTTCATTACAAGAGGCGAAGGATGTTGGTTTAAGAGTTTGTTACTGGTCCAATTAGTTTCATAGTTAAAGAGGGACTTGAATCTGGGTCTGCTCTGTGTCTCAGGCCAATATATGAGCTTATGTAAAACTCATTTCTTCCCAAGCCTCATTCTTTGCCTCTAGTTAGACTTATTTTCAGTATCAGAATTTAGAAAAAAGTCGTTTTAGAAGTTAAACATTTTAATATTATTAATAAATAAAGATTTCAACCTTCAAAGTAGATTTTCTGGCCCTACTTTACAGATACAGTACATACACAATTTTTACAAGAAATCCAAGTTTGTTTTTGACCTTAGAACACTGGCCACAAAGGTATTTGAGATGACTTCTAGACTTCTAGACTTTTTTTAATTAGTTCTTCCACAACTGGGATTCTTCAAATGCTCCCTTTGCTTATGAGCCCTGCCCAGCATGTTTATTCAACATAGGAGATAGAAATGATAAGATATGACAAAATGAGAAAGTGTTGACTTGAGGAAGCAGATCTAAGTGTACATCAGACTATTCATACCATTAAGGTAGGGATATTCTCTTGTTGCTTTCCAATAAATAACTGGCAGAGATGATGGTACCTTTATCTTTGCACCAATTAGCATAACAAAATGTTATGCCACAATGAAGAACCACAGTACAATATAATTCATAATGAAGTCAACTCTCTTATCTACCATTTACATTGAATAATGCTAACAATCATCACTGTTCCTACTTTACAAAAAAAAAACATAATCAACAGTTTATTAAAATAATTTCAATGCAAAATTAGAAGATTTAGACCAAGATATAAAATTTTAAGCAAGCAAGTTGAGTCAAAAACTGAAGCTCAACCACTCCTAAAAAATCTCAGTACTAGGTATCAGAATGCTAATAAAATACTCAAATATAATATTCAACTAAGCTTTTTTGATAAAATGCTTAATTCAATATGTAAAAAACTTTTAGTACAAAACTCCACTCTTTAACATCCATCATAATAAATTATCTTGAGTAAGCTACAAGACTAAGAACATTAATACAAACAATATTTACACTTACTCTGGGTACATGTGCGTCCTTCCCAACCTTCTTTACAAATGCAAGAAAAGGAATCTCCACTGCCAACACAAGTTCCACCATTCAAACAAGGATTAGGAATACAGCTGCTGTTCTTAGCTATAATGGAATTTTTTTAAAAAGGTTTTTTTTTAATCAGAGGGACTTCCATTCATAATATAAACTGACATGCCAAATAAGAATCTACATTGTTACAATCATTTTAATCTAATCTCTCTGTGTGTGTTGCATTTGTTTTTAAAAACTGTTAGACCCTATTTTAGAACTTTTCTTTCTTTCTTTTTCTCCTTCTTTCCTTCCTTCTATATTTATATTTATATATTTGGTACCCATCCAATTCTGGGAGGCAGAAAGCATAAAAATATGAAAAACTTCAATTAGAAAATAATGAAGCAAATAAAATAAAATAATTAAGACAAGATGGAGCCGGATTTTTATACATTTCCTGTCTCAAAATAGTAAGAAATGATACCTTTCATTTGGAATAATGGAGCCACAAAAAAGGATTGGTATCATTATGACTGATTATTCAATTCTACCTTAATGGAGGATAACCGGCTCAATTTCCGCCCCCCCCCTTTCATTTTTTTGTCAAAACAGCACCCTCAAATATAATCAACACTAGTACACTATTCTACATAATAAGACTTTTTCTGGATCACAGAAAGAACAGATGACTTATATTAGCTTCTCAGCCAAATCATTCTCTCGATTTAGAGACAATATAAGATTAAACACTTACCAATATTGCAAGTGCTTCCTTTCCATTCTGGAGGACAAGAGCATCGAAAAGTGTCACCATCATCGTAACATGTTCCTCCATTTGTACAAGTATTCGCATCACACTGGTACTTACCTAAAATATTACAGAAACAAATTAAAGCAGCCTATCAAATATACTATAGAATTTATTGTTATAGAAGGTAAGGATATTTTTTGTTACATGGGATTTATATACACTATTAGACCTATTAGAATTCAACTTAACTTTCTATTTCAGGGATGCAGTGATTCACACATTCAAAGAAAAGAACACCTCTCTTCTTGGGATAATGCTGTAGCTATGTATGGCAGCTACATAATCCCAGGAAAATATGCAACTGTTTTAAGGAACTGCAGAGAGGTGCTAGTCAAGTGCTCCTACCATATGAAGCACCATTTTGTTTATCTGATGTGAAGCACTATTACGCTGCATTGCCCTTTCTAAATGAAATAATATGTGAAAATCATTTCAAATGGAATTATTTTATAAATTTTTATTTTAAATGATGACTAGAGAGACAGAAGCTATAATTTTGTATTTTATTATACTCTTCCCTATATTCAGATTGTTTCATTTGTTAGACTTAATTGTAGATTACTTTTTTATCACAATTCTTTTGCAATTCTTAAAAATTTTCTTTTCAACTTTTGAATATTTTAAGCAGCAAACTACCTACAACACACTTACTTGAATGGCATGTTTTCCCCTTCCAGCCATTTTTGCATGCACAATAGAAGTCATTCTCTAAATCAATGCACTGGCCTCCGTTGTGACATGGATTTGGTGAGCAGTCATTAAAATCTGAAAAATTCATAAAGAATTGAACAAAAAATATTTGTGAAAAGAATGTTCATAAATAAAGAACAATCCATTAAACGAAACTTAATCTAATCTCATTAATGCTATAGATCCTGGATAACTTTGAGTAAATTAATGTGGGTCACAACTTAAACTGTATGATGCAAGTCCAAATTCTGTTAATTAAACTGCACTGAACAAATAACAACTGCTGGATTTGTACAGTATATTAAGTTAAAACCAAACTGAAATACTTTATTACTTAGCTCAGTGGAGAATCAGTGGAAAGATACTGGATGAGAGCAAAAAAGGACCAGTTTCAAGTCCTCACTATTCACATGGTAATTCAAAGCCAACTACTCTATACAACAAAAGTTCACAAAGTAAACAGCCTATTATAAAAAAGACTGAGAGAAGATTCGCAACAAAATGCTTATCATTTTTATTGATGCAAAATTTATTTGAAATTTCTATTTTGAGAATTGTTGACTTGAGACAAGTATATTAGTCACAAACTCAGGGGTGTGATTCAACCGGTGTAACAACTGGTTTGATGAGAGTGCGCTTTGCAGAATAGGGCAGGGGTAGATGGTCGGGGCCAAATCATCGCTTGTAACTATCAGTTCGCCCGAACAGGGCTGAACTGGTAGAATCCCATCCCTGCACAAACTAATCAGAACAAGAACATATAACCATCTAAAATTCAAGTTTTGCTGAGTGTGAGATTTTAAAATATCAAACTCTGTCTGACTGGTTTTCAACATATGATTGACTGTCTCAGATTAACTAGAAATTCTTGTCAGCTTTGTTTGATAATTTTTTTTATTTTGGTTGACTTTTATTGATCTTTAACTTTAATAAATGTTTTAAAACATGTTTGATACATGATTATTTTTAGGATATATAATCATATAATAAAGGAATGGTTTTTCTTCTTAAAAATGCACATTCTTATCTAATTTTTATAGTCTTTAAATCCTTCTTTATATTTCTTCCCCCAGTTGTTCTTCTGCATCTTTATGTATAAACTAAACTAGTTATAATATCTTGACATGTGCTTGAGAATTAAGAATACAAACCCAAATTTCTTTTTTCACTATCATAAATAAAATCCCTAAATACTACAACAGATGAAAAGATTTCAATGGCTAACTTAAATATATTAATATTCAGCGATACTCACTAATGTCACACAATTTTCCTTCCCAGCCATTCCGACAGAAACATCTGAAATCATTGATTTCGTCTATGCAAGTTCCACCATTCTTGCAGGGTTTTTCAAGACAGTCATCAATATCTAAAGTACAGTAATACAAAATTACTAGATTACTATCCATTTATTTTAAAGTGACTGTTTGGAAGAAACAGAAACACCTTAAACAAAATTCTTTAACAATCGTTCAAAATTAATAGGCATAAAACAAACATGAAATTAATGTGAGAAACAAATGTTCCATTAGTTTCAAATAATAGTGTACCCCAAAAGATCCTTTCTAAATTAATCTCGTGCTTAATTGAGATCAATGTGTTGAGTTTTGCTTTTCTACTCCAATGAGATAAGTCTGACTTGATTTCTTTTTCTTTCATTCAAAAAGCTATCATGTAACAATGTTTATTTAAACAGTTCAAAAACTAGCTACGTTTTAAGATGCTATATAAGTGGGCTCTTGCTTTGTGAATAATCTGAAAAATATTAGTTTGTTGCAAAACAAGAATCAGATTATAAATGCTATTTTTGTCTCTTAAAACTTTTACTACAAAACTTATTTATCACATGTGGCCAAGTATAAAATAGCAGGTCGTGAGCCAGGAAACCAGATACTAGGGTGCTGTTTCTTATTTCACTCTGAGCTCTCTTCACTCAGCAGGGATTTTATCATTGCTGCTGTAAAGCCAAGACAAGCTGGAAATTCTTGCCAAAAATCAACCAGAAGATTCTGATCTATTCATAAACATTGGAGATCTTATATACAGAGTAGTATAGATCTACAATTTTCTGTGCCTATTCATCTATATCCTATATCCATGCAATGTACATTTCACTACATAGTGCTTTTTTTGAACAAAACCTTGGTATTACTGAGAAAGAACAAGAGTGAGCTATTTGTGCAGAGATACCTGTCCATCTCCCTATTCATAGAAATAGTCATTCATGATCAAGTCTTCAACTTAGACCTCTAAATCCTGTTATGAATCACTTTAAACAGTTAAGAAATGTTTTATAAATTAAACCCAAGTACTTGAGCAATGTTTCTTAATAATATTTTTTACATACTTTCATGACAGTATGCTCCAGTAAAGCCTTTTTCACAGGCACATGTAAAATTTCCTCCTGGTTGACTGATGCAGCGTCCATGAGGCCCACATACACTGGACGAGATTAAACGAATGCCATTCTGAGTAGCATTTGTGAAGACTTCTATTGTGCAGCTGTCTATTACTAAAAATAAGAGAAAATTATGCATATAAGCTACTCTCTAGGAGAGAAGGCCATCATAAACCTGTGGTTTCTTAATTCTGACACAAAATATTTCATTGTCTTCATATTTAAGTTGCACTAATATGCAGCAGAAAACCATCAAAAAAGTCTTTTTGTGACACATCCTTGCATGGATTAAGAGAGCAGATAAGATTCTAAATATTATTTGGTAGTACTTAGCATATGACATACAATGCTCTTATAAAACAGTAATTGGCTAACCATTCTCATATGAAGGAACTTTGAACTGTATTCGAATTTCCTCTATGTATGAGCTTTTAAATCTGTTCTAAATAGTTCCCAGTTCTCTGAGGCTAGCAAAAAACAGATAATGTGATTCACTATTGTTGTCTGTTTCACTGACACTCAAAACAGAATTCAATATACTGCTGGGAAGCAAGTTTGATAATGCAAAAAAGGTAAGAACAAATTACTTCAATTTCATCTAAGAAAAAATGATCTACAGATCCTCTATGGATAAGTAAAATAATTCATGTTCAGCTTATACAGTATATTTACTTTCTGTGGAAGGACTAAGGCTTATTATTTCCCTTTCTTCTATTGATTTTATTTTAAAAAATCAAATTTACATGCATTTAAGTTTGTCCTTCATACTGTTAAAATCTGTAATACTAATTAAGAAAAATCACTGAAGATGATTTTTCCTGAAAGAATCCCATTACTGTAAGATTTTGTACATTTGGCTACACAATCAACATTTCACAGGACAAAACAGTACCTTTACAAGAGTTATTTTTACAGTGATCCTTGAGGTGAGAGCAGTTTTTCCCATCGTAATCATCAGAACAAGCACAATAATAGTCTTCTCTCAGATCATAACACTGAGCTCCATTTTGGCAAGGGTTAGGTTTACAGAGATCTATATCAATCTACAAAAGATTTAAACTGCATTGTTAGTTTTGCAACAATATTCCACAAGATAGTTACTCTAATTTTTACAGTTTAGTTATGGACTTAAGAGAAAGAAGTGGTATATGACTGAAATTAAATTCTAATTTATATCAAGTATTCAATCTCTAGGTAAATATCCTGACATCTGGAACTCAAAGTGATTTAAATGGAGATCTCCCTTCATTGTATTGGCATAATAAATTTGTGGATTAAGTTTGGCAGAGCGTGAATGAGCGATCCAAAATGTTGGAGCATATTTTCATGGCTAAAGGCAGTCTTGAACCTATATCTTTTCAATCCTAAAGCAGTTTATTAATGATTAAAGCACAATGATTGAATGCACTACTTTGCTAAGAATTTCAGTTCAATAGATTAATGTTATTAATCTATTTCTCTAACATACAATCTCTGATACACCTTTTTTAATGCATCAAACTAAGCCTAAATTCTAAAACATCGATAGGTAGACCCTAATTCTTACCTGAAAGGCTTCTTATAGAATTTCAGCTAAAATGCATCTCAACTTAAGATGTATTTGGTAGTTGAGCTGATTTATGTATGGCTTGGCTGCTATGCATTTGAAACCACTACAAAGCTAATTTGTTTTTATAAAATCTGAAGCTCTGTGGAGTTTGTGGGGCCATTTGCAGAAATTCATTTACATCCTATTTCTTATGTGGCAGCTAGCAAGTTTTCCAAGGAGAAAGGTAGCTTGACTGGTTTTCAATCTGTCTCCTCAAAAGAACTGCTAGGATTCTTTTTTGTAGAAACAATTGTTTTCAAACTGCTTTGAGATTCTGGGGGGTGAAAAAGGTGTAGAGAATATTTTAGGGGGTGGTGATTCTTTGAAAATATTTGATTTCCAAGCTAACCATTTTAATTACTTTCTGTCAAACAGAAATTTGAAATTTATCTTGCTCATGAGAGATGGACAAACCTTGTTACTCAATTGACAGTTCATCTAGCATTGGGGTAGAAATATATTATTTATCCTTGCTGTAAATGAAAAGCAAAAGTTTGTTTAATTACATTATGTGTATATTTAAAGCATCTTGATTTGCTACTATCATGATGAAGGTGGCAAATTTTAAAAATCCTGCAACTACAAAAATTATCGAATTACACTTATAAATCATTCTAAGGAATTATAATCTTAATGTCATCTACAAGTGTTTTAAATAAGCATCTATTTGCTTTTCCACAAATGTTACCTGTTAATCAAATACATAAAACAGAACAAATCCATACTAAAGCATTAAAACAGTTAAATAGCCAGATAATGGAGATAGGTTTTTTCCACTAAAATATGTGGGAACTTGGATCAAGCTTAGCTGTATGGCACAATGTCTTCCAATCTGAGATAGATACTAGTTTTGTTTAGGCATACCTGAAAAAATGGTCTCTAAAAATGAAGGCGACCTCTTCTACAGTTCTTAATAAGCCAGGCGTTATTTTAGTACTAATGCTACAAACATGCCGAAAGCAATATAAAGAGAAATAATCTAGCATCATTTCTCATTTATGTCAATAAAAGCAGACTCAATTCCTCAACAAAAAGGAAACCAATCTAGAACACATAGCAGCATAACCATATTAGAATGTACATTATCCAGTTATAAGACAATACACAACAATTCCTCTTTCCTCCTACACCTAATGAGTAGTATAGGATTTTCTCAGAAAAAAAATACCTTGGCCTGCTATGTACCAATATATTAATTGAAACAGAGTGACTGGAGTAATGGTATTAGATGCCCAGATTTTTGCATGAAACAATTCCTTTGCCAGACAAGAGACTGGTCCTAGCAGTTCATTAGCCTGTTCAATTTTGAAGCAGATTATGACCTCCCCCCGGCAATATAATTTAGATCAATAGTTCCAATCAATAACTCTATTCCTGATTGTACTGTAGTGAAATGCAATGAGCACTGATGTACAAATCTGCACTTCAATAATGCCCATTAAACACTGGATTCATAATTTGATTTGTAGTCTGTAACAGTGGTGGTGGAAAGTATGAAAAAGAAAAAAGGAAGGGGTGGAAGGAAAGGCAAGAGGAGAGGGAAAGAAAGAAAGAAAGAATCAATATTCACATTTATTGTTGTATATTCCAAATATTCTACTACTTAAAAAATAGTGCTCTCGGGAGGGAAAGATGACAGCTTCAGAGTATCCTGAAGAAGTGTCCTTCCAAGTACTTCCTTTCCTCAATTATAACAATAATTAATTTCTATGCTGTAGGTGACATATGCTATGAAGCAAAATCACTTAATTGGGATCTAGAAGAATTTGAGGGAAATGAAAGGACAGCTTTCTGTTGTATGCAAAAAGAAAAAAGAAAACAAAACAAAAAGGAGAAAGAAAATAAAAATAGTGATGGTGAACTCTTAATGGGCTTTCTTTTATGTGTCCTACTATGCTTAAATGGCAAGACTTTTTTGCACCAAATCTGCTGTTCCTCTGGGGCAGTAAATGAACTGTTCATCCACAACAACAAGCACTCAAGTTGCTTTAGAATTCAGACCATCCAAGTATTCTAACAAGTCTAAAGTATCCTTCACCTCACAGAATTCTCCTGAGAAACCATGAGGGCAAAGACAATGGAATCCATTGACGAGGTTAGTACAGTGACCTGTATTCTGACATGGGTTGCTCATGCAGTCATCAACTTTTTTTTCACAGTTCTTGCCTATGAAAGCAGGAGGACATATGCAATGATAGCCATTCACTTCATCCTACATGAACAAATTAAAAAAAATATATACAATCATTTATAGAAGATACCAGAAAAGTCTTAATGGAAAAAGATTACAATTTTAAAAAATTTCCACAAGTTTACCGTATATACTCGCATATAAGCCGACTCTAAAACTCAATTTTTTTTAAAATCAAATTAGGGGGTCGGCTTATATGTGCATAAATCTGATCTCACACAAATGAACTGACATGACGTCACTTCTCACATCACGCAATATCTTCGATATTACCATTCAGTCATACATACAGCCATAAAAATTGAGACTGCACTAAATAAAGTTAATTCCGACAAACTACAACTCAATTTCAATATTAATTTTAACTGTACCTCAAATAAAATGCAACATAATTATGTCTAATTAAGCACATTTTTTTTACTCTGGGCACCTCCATTTTGCTTTTTCTATCGTTTGATCATAACACGCTGTGATTGGTTATTCATGTGACCGCTTTCGTGTTTGTGATCGTCACGTGCAACATCAGATTCTTTACATACCAGGTAATTTAATATTGTTTCCCACACAAATGCTTTGATAATGAACCTTCATCAGTGCATTCATATTGATACTCTTTTGTTATTAGCCCAAACAACACACCATGATATTTGGCGGTCGGCTTATATGCGAGTTTTTGCAAAATTCCTCATTTTGGGGCAGTTTTTTAAGGGTTGGCTTATACATGAGATTGGCTTATATGCGAGTATATATGGTACTAAAAAGAATGACTGGGACAATGGATCCTCTGGGCTGATTCTCCTATAACTTTAAATCGGGGCTCATGGATTAAAATACTCTAATGTCTACTTGACTATGAAAGTAAAGTTCTGTCTTTGTTTTTAAAAACAAAGGTGATGAAACACATCTGTTTAAAGAAGAAATGATTAAACCCACAAGAAAATTGTTTGGGATGAATGCGCTAAGCAATTCAATGCCATTAAAGTTTGATGTGTAGAAAAAAGTAATTTAATGGCTTCCTTTATACTTCAGATTCATTGTTTCGAGTATTAGGCTTATTTATTATTTTAAAACAATGGTTATGGTTTTTTTTTTAGAAAAAAAGGTGCCCATCTGAATATTTGTTTTACTTTATCATGCCACACAAAAGGCACACAAGGAAGTTAAGTTGCCCAATAATTTTGCATCTGAATTTTTAGAATTAGTATATAAATGCTTCATAGTCAGTTTGCTCTAACGCTATCTAATGAATACTTTAGTAAGATTATTCCCAGTTAACCTCTAAATGTTCACTTATGGATTTGAACTGAGTTTCCTTTTTAACAGTTTTTAAATCTTTATTTGCATTTCTACTTTGTAGTGTCATAAACATTAGGAATACATACCTGAATAAATCTTTTCTGAAGTACTTCAGAACTCTTCCTTATGGTCTTATTTATATTGTGAGGATAATGTAATCCTCACAATGTAAATAATCCTCTTATTTATAAAAAGGGACAATTAAGAGTCAGACAATTTCCTATACTACTACTTTTGGTATACCTAGTCCACATTATCAAAAACTTGGATTTAAAGTATCCTTTTATCTCCTTGATTTCACTGGATGAATTTATTTATTTATATGACCCTTGGCTGCCTATCTGATACAGGTAGCCCTTGCTTAACAAATATTTGTTCAACAACTGTTTGAAACTATGATGGTACTTAATGAAGGGACTTACAACCTGTGTCCTACTGCACCATCAGTTTGTGACTAGGTGGTCCTCTCTCAATAACTGATGGGATTCAGTAATCAATAGCAATAGAGACTGTGATTTCACTTAGTGATGGAAATTCAGGTCCCAATGACTGTCACAATTCAGGGACTACCTGTACATTACTGAAAGTATATTCTTGAATGGCTGCCAACTATCCATTGAACTTTATACTGTATTGTCCATACATGAACAATTGGTACAGTGCTATCTGTCTACAAAGATATAAAGAATTAAAAGGGTGAAGTTAAAATGCTGTCAGGATCCAATTATGATCGTCCTTATAAATTTTAAAGGTTGCTCAAAAGAATCATAAAATAACACAAAAATTACCTTGCAAGTCCCTCCATTTTGGCACTGCCCATGACAATAATTAACATCTAGGGATAAAATAGGAAAATCATTAAAATAATGGAAATAATAGACTGAAGGATAATTCATGATATTTGCTGATTTCAAATAGTCAAACTGATGCTTTCCAGAGGAAAGGAAATAAGAATTTTATAAGTGATGCAAATTTGAAGAGTCCAAATCATAAAGCAAAGCAATGTTTGAAACAAATTGTCCCATGTGAATAATTTCTCAGAAACTTTCAGTTAGTTCATTCCACAAATCAGAAGCTAAGGCTTTAGATGCAAGGAAGTATGTGATTAAAAAGTGTCACCGTAAAGACTTGTAGAAAAGTTAGGTTTGGAAATGATACATAAGCATTAATTTAAGATTGTCAGCTTTTAGTCCATAAATAAGAGACCCTTAGGCTCAAGTGTATACACTAAGTATTAAATACTGACTGATATGACAATTTACTCCTTTCCATCCTGGAATGCAGTCACAATAATATCCACCAATAAGATTTTTGCAAGAATGAGCATTAAGACAGGGTTTCCCTTCACACTCATTAGCATCTGTGAAAGAAGAGAAGAAAAAGCAGAGAGTGAAGAAAAAACCCAGAAAGAGACTGCCCTTGCACCAAAGCAAAGCTTCCATGCTTTCCAAATATCAGCTACATTTCATTCGCTACTTTGATACTGTTAGCTGATATTCGCAATATGATGATGCATTCTTTGCCTTACGAAAGCCTCAGTGACTGTTTAAATAAAATCCAGGGAAATAACTGTCATAAAAATTATCTGAAAGATTACTTCCAATTTTTTCAAAAAACAAACTAAATCAAACCAAAGCACATCACCCTTCTGGAAGCTGCATTAGGAAATTTTCAGTTAACTTAATTGTGGATTAGATGCAGAATAGCCAACAAATGTGGACATCTGGGATAATGTATGGCTATGCAGCCTTTTAAAAGAAAGGTTAGATATCAGCATCTATTCTACTTCTTATGCAACTATTCAATCACTTACTCAACAGAAAATTGATTATAATATCTGGGGCATTCAGATCAGATTAAGATCTGATTCTCCTCTAATGCTATTACCTATTTCCCTGGCAAAACAATAATTGTGGGGTTGGTTTTTTTTTTGTTAATTCCAGGCTGAACTATGCATTCAAAAAGAATCTGCCCAAACATATGTACAGAAAGCTCCATGTTTCTGAGTAATCCTGCAGCATGCACACACCACAATCATGAAATGAGTCAAGCAAATGAAGCAATAAGGAAAACTGAATGGCCACATAGCAGGAACAAAAAACTTTCTGCAGTGAAACATTTACACATGCCTAATTTAACCACCATTGTTTTGCCAAAAATAATTATCTATAGCAGGAAGGAATGCCACAGATGAATTTTGATTAAATGTAGTACAGTATATGGCTCCTGCATTCAAAAGATAGTAATGTTTTACAACCTGTTTCATCAAGTGATATGAGCAGTAGTGAAATAATAATTCAGCAAAGATGACAGTAAAATCTTTTAAAAATATTTTTGAAGTAATAATTTGAGATACTTCTAAATGTTAAGACTTACCAAGATGGCAGGTTGCCCCAATCCACTGCTGTGGACATATACATTCAAACCCATTAATGCGATCAACACAAGTACCTCCACTAGCACAAGGATTAGATGCACATTCATCAATATCTGGGGAAGGAAACAGTTGTCCGAGATAACTTTAGAACTATAAAATATCTTTCAAGTAAAGAAAGATGGTAATTTAATTTGACATGTAATTTTAGAACTGTCTACAATTGTCAAAATTGGCAATAAAGTAAAAAATAAAAATAAAAATAGGTTCAAATCCTAAAACTGGGTTAACATAAGTTTAAAAACAAGCATCTCAATCAAATCAGAAAAGGGAAAATATTGGCCTGTTCATGCATGTGAGGAGTTCCACACATTTTGCATCTTTATCTATTGCGGTTCTCCCCTTCATCATTACTACTCATTCTCTGATAAACTATTACACACATTTTTTTAAAAAAATATGTTGCATCCAAACTTTTTGAACTTATGGGCATATTTAGAATTTTGTTAAGGACTGTATAATGCAACTTCATATACTGCCATTGGGAAAAGAAATTAACTAATTCAGAAAAAGGCTGTATGCAGGGGTGGGATGCTACTGGTTCTGCTTGGTTCTACAAAGCCAGTAGCTCTGAAGAGCAGCAGACACTGAACTGGTTCTGTGTTTGCTGCTGTTTGGCCCACCTGCCTGCTCTTTTACCTGTCCTTTATTTCCTGCTTTTTCAACCTCAGCTGCTTTGCGCAGCACAGCTGAGGTTGAAAAAACAGGGAAAAAGAGGCTTTTCAAATGCCATGTACCTGCGCGCAGAGCTTTTCAGCTGTCTGGGAGGCACAGCCTAAGGTTGTTTTACATGCGTGTGCAGTGTAAAACTTAAGTCACCAAACTGGTAGTAACACCGGTTGAATCCCCTTCCTGGTTGTATGTTGAGCATTACAGTATTTTTTAGTAAATAAACTGATGAGAATCATTCCTATCAATCCTAAAATCACTTCTCTCTCTCATTCTCTCTCTCTTGGATAGATTGCTACCATTCTTACGCACTGTATTGTACCCACATACCATAATAATTTTAAGGCCATGAAATTTCTGGGTGGGATTTTACTTAGTTTTAATTGGAAGAATCTAAAAGAAAATGATATGGATAAGAATGGCAAAGGAGGGAGTCCATGTGTGAACTACAGAAACAGGCATTTCCTTCAAGATATCTCTAAGAAAATGGCAATTGAGCTGCAAGAAATTTTTGAGCACCGAAATGAGTTTTTCATCAGCTAGGTACAAATATTATGACTTAGACAGTACCTACCAATTGCACATGTTGGTCCACTCCATCCTTTAGGACACTGACATTTAAACCCAGATGAAATTTCATGGCAAATTCCGCCATTAGCACAAGGATTTGAAACACAAGCATGCTCAGCTAATGAGAAAAAAAAAGTTTTAAAATCCAGACTGAAACCCTATTTATAGTTTCTCTGTAAGAAGTCACCATTAAATTTTATACATTTAGGGCACAGGTGTCAAGCTTGCCGCATCACATTGCCATTATGTGATGTTTCATGACATTTTCCTCATTTGCAGATGGGCATGGCCTGCACGTGACGCATCTGGCTCACAGGCTGATTTACACCTGCGTTTGACACCCCTGATTTAGTGTGATCTTATATCTGCCAATGTCATTTTCTCTCAGTTTCTTATTTTTCTGCCTCACTTTGTTTCTTAATCATTTATATATTCAACAGGACTGCTTAAAAATTTCATATATGTTCATGAATATTTTGTAAATTGCCAGTTTGCTTCCGGATCTAACTCAAGGTATTGATTATCACTTTTAAAGACTTTCTGGCATAGGTCCAGGATATCTGAGAAACTGGCTCAATCCACAGGGATAAGCCCAGCCCACCTGCACTGGCATAAAAGGCATTCTGCAGACCCCATAAGTAAAGAAATTTTGGCTGGTGGGGTTTAGAAGAAACTTTTCTGCCATGGTTCCTACTGTGTGTAACATCCTGCCTCTCCCAAGGTGAGATCTGCATTCCTTCTGGCCTTCTGAATGGGCTTGAAGACCTGGCTCTGCCAGCTGGCCTAGAGCCTCAATGTGGGAGTGGCATCCTGGAAGTGGTTAATTGATTGGAGACCATATTACTCCCCTTCCACGAACTTTGCTCCCTTCTTCCAAACTTGATTAATTGAATTTTAACTGAATCATATGTACAGTTTGTACTGTTTTAAGGTTTTATATTGTATTTTAATGATACGACTGTAAGATGCCTAGAGTTGCCTTGCTGAGAAGGATGACATAAAAATTAATAATAAACAATAAATATTTTCCTATTGTTTTCCTATTGTATATATTCTTAAGATGAACATACTTCCAACATTTCTCTATTATATCTTTAGTATATTCCCTATCATTATTTTATACAGTTTGGGGGATTATCTATGACAAAGGTCACCAACCGGTGGGCCGTAGAAGATTTTGGTGGGCCGCACAGAAATCTCACCCCCAGAGCACCCCCCAAGCAATTAATCCAGGCTGCACAGAAACACAAGGCTGCACTGCCCACATGGCCCGCAGGAACACTCCCCGCCCCACTCATTCCTTACCCAGCAAACTTGCCTGCTAAATTGCTATTTTTTCTTTTTCTGACCATCATCTGTTCTGCTGTGCCAGATTTAGATTAGCTAGTAAGCAGGAAATAGTTGGATTTCTTGCTTTCTAGCTAGTCTTTAGATTATCGGCTCTGCTTTAAAGCACAACTGAATCTCCCTTGAGACTGAAGGTACTATTATTCAGTGCAGACTCATGGCAAGCAAATTTGAGAGACTGAGCTAGCCAATGGCAGATAGATAGATCACTGAATGATTCTGTGAGCAACTCAATCTGCCTCCCTGCTTTGCCTGATTTTGGACAAAAGTTGCTCTTTTTTAATAAAAAAATCCAATATTTATATAAATATTTGTAATATTTACATACAAACCATGCCCAGCCAGTCACATGACCACCAAGCCACACCCACAAAATAGGCCACGTCCACAGAACCAGTTAGTGGTCCCTGGGATTTGAAATTATGAGTTTGGTGGTCCTTAAGGTCCAAAAGGCTGGCGACCCCTGATCTAAGGCATAAATGTCATTTGTAAAAAGCCAAGTTATCTATAAAGTTTTGGAGTATAAATTAATGTTTTCATAAAAGACAGTGAAGAGAACAGAAATTCATTTATTCCTAATGCAGACAGGGAACAGGACTTGCCAAATTTGTCACTTATTAATAAAATTTCTGGAGGAGAAAATGTATTATTAACTGTATGTACCAATTTCACAGTTCTTTCCAGAGTAACCATCTTGGCATGCACAGCTATATTCATCTGGTTCTGTATTCATGCAGGTTCCCCCATTCACACATGGATGATGATTTCCACAGTAGTTTAAATCTAGACAGAGAGGAAGGATTAAAGTTATATAGCACATAAGGTACAACATTTCATACGAAGGTCTTTTCAAATATAATGTTAAAATACTTTTTTAGCTCTAACATACATACCCATATCTATATTCGCCTTTAGTGCATCTGATTTCATGTAAGTTATTGCATATACTATCATTTTTGTGGCATTTATGACGGCAAATATAGAAAAATCCATCAAGCTATAGATCTATAGAATGTTACAGGGAAATTACCTGACGCAAACCAGATTCTGCTGAATGCTCTTAAGTAAACATCTTTACAGAAACAAGTGCGATTAGATTTTTGATAACCTTGAAATTTTAAAATATTTTTTACAAGCAGAAGTTTGATACCTTTGTTGCAGAGTAGGCCACCCCAGTTGATTTCACATTTACATTCCCATGGGTTGCTGCAGCTCCCATGAGCACAGCCTGGGTAGGGGACACATTCATCGCAGAATTGACCCTGCCAACCATAATTACACCTAGACATAAGTACATATTAAATGTTAGCAATATGTTGATTAACTACAATATTCATACAATTTTAAGCTGCAAATTTGCATTCAATCATGTTGTGTAAGCAGTCTTTAACAACAATGAAGCATCTAGCTACCATGGATTGTTGTAATCTTAAAATGTAAGTATCTCTTACTGTATCTGACATAACGATATATGTCAGTGAGAAGTTACAGAACTATATATATGCAGGGTTTTTTTTTTAGTATCAAAGGCCCTTCTAATATAAATTAAAAAATATTTTGGGTTGCTAACAGCCTGCCTGATTTATAATTTCAGCATTCCTGAAGGCAACTCATTTCCCTCTCTATTTCCAATCTTTGAAAGCTCCCCACATCAGACAAGAGGTTCATGATGTCCACTGTCAATTATTTTGTTTATTAAATTTACTGGCTCCCTATCTTACTACAGGTTAACTCTCAGCGGCTTACAGTGTTAAAAAAGATAAAACTATAGGAAGCACAACACCAATAAAATATATAAAACTGTAAATTAACTAATCTACTATCATTTTTATAATACTGCGTCCAATGCTACATATACATTGAAAATAATATATCACTGATAATAAGAATATATTAGTTTATACCAGACTATAAAATGGAGGCATTTAAATTCATCAGGAAACAGTATTTTTAATTAAACAACAGAAGCAAAATTACTGTGTTTTTACTGACATTCAAATGATCTACCTGTCCATATAAGTTTGATTATAGCACACTTCCTAAATTTCTGCAGGAACCAAGTAAATGTATAAAATTTATTTTTTTAGATTCCACATCATGTAGATTATAAAGATAGTTCATACTGCACTATATAGCTATCTCAATGGAAAGAAGATTTATTTCTTGTTCATTCAGTTTTCATTCAAGTTCCCCACATTCATTGGATAACAAGCTAAACAGCAGTTGCCAAAAAAGCCTTGTTTTTTAATCACATCATAATATCAAATATCAAAGCTACTGGATTCAAAATAAAAATATGCAAGAAAAAAAGTTCATGCTAGTGATTACTATTAAGTAGGTTGTAACTTGAGATTCACACAAAAAAGGTAAAAATAAAAATATCAAGATTACCTGGAAATATTTAGTTTTAGCTCTAGCTGCATGAATTTGCTTGCTCTATATATGTAAATGAACACTGCACTTGAATACAAGAGGGCAGTAAGAACTATGATGGTCATGAGTTCTGTTTTCTGTGTTACTCTAAGTTTTATTTCATTTCATTTTATCTGAAGCCTGCACTAAATGTTCTATTTGAGCAGACAGATGGTAAATAAAACTATTTTAATTTGTACAATTGACAACAATATATTTAAAAATATAAAAATATGTGCCAAATTTATTGCTAATTGCTTGTAATACATTTTTGTAAAAAGTATCATTTCAAAAATATAAACAATTTCTCAAATTCAGGGATGTGTTTAGCAATTAAGCATCTTCCCCACAAAATTACTATATGACCATAAAAATGCATATAAGCAATGGTCTGGCAGTTAAAGAGTTAGATAACACAACAAGATCCAGTGTCCGGGAGACTCACTAAGTAACTTTGGGCCAATCCTTTTTTCTTAATCCAATCTACCTCACAAGAGAATTGTTTGGATGAAAAATAAGTGAATCATATATACTACTTCAGAACAAAAGACAGAATATAAATCTAATACATATATCGACATAAACTTCATACTGACAGGAGTATTACCTCTTTTTGAAAGAAGTGATAATGAGTCATTTCCCAAGAATCTACTATTTGATCAAGATATGCTGAACAATTATACTCTCCAACCTTCCCTTTGGGAGAAGATTATGGAAAAAGCGCCTGAACTGCAATTATAGAGAATCCTGGAGAATGTAGTTTTCAGTACCATAGAACACAATATCCTTCTGAACCACCTTCAAAGGTTACAACGGCTATGTTTCTCCACCTTCATGAAGTCACAATTCTGAGATGGGGGTGGTGAAGGAGACTGAATCATAGACTTAATGGAGAGTCCTGCAGGCTTGATGCTCTCCCACTTCTATTCAGCTTTTAAATGACATTATTGAGTGAGATCCTCCAATAGCATGGGGTAACGTTATATTGGTAGACAGATGATATTCAATGTTGTATTTTGACCCCTCACTGAGTAGTTGATGCTTCTGAAATGTTGCTCAGGTGCTGGGAGGTTGTCTGGGATCAGGTAGAGAGTCAATCCAAGGAAGATGCTTTCAGTGAGATTCATTATTAAATCTAAGCAGAATTGTACTGCCTCAGGAAGAGCTGGTTTGCAGTTTAGGGAAGCAGGCACAGCTTTGGTCAAGAGGGCATGTGCGAACTCCATCTTGTATGCAATCAACAGTAAATTCTCTTGGAACAACAGCCATTGCTCATTGTAAGCCTGTTACTTATTCATTTGGCTGTTGTAATGCATTTGATACAGGGCTATACCTCCAAAGAATGTGGAAGTTATAGCTGAATTAAAACGAAGCATTCATTAGTGATAGGTGCATCTGAAAATAGCCACATAAGCATTTTATTCTAAGAACTGTACTTTGTTGCTAGCTAGCTTCCAGATGCAATTCACAGAATGGCTGCAAAGTCCTTAGGTATATCCTTGTAAGATATCTATGGAGTTTGGATGTCTAAGGAACCACCTTTGCCCTGCCTGTTAAAATCGAGTTGAGTAGGCTTGTTGTATTTTCCTCAATTAGAAATTGTTAATGGGCAATAGAAGCACCCCATTTAAGTTGCCATCCAATTCTTTTGGAATAGCACCTTCTGCCCAATTGTGTAATTTGCCCGTTCCCTCTGGCTTCTAGGAAACTGAGGAAAACTTGGTTGTTCTATCAAGCCAGGAAAGCTGGTTTGTTATAATTGTCTTTCAGTCATCAGATTGGATTATTCAAAGTTGTTAATGTTTTTATTCCTTATTCCACAGGAATGTTTCTAGTTATTTTTAACATTATATGATTTGAATTTGAATTACATATTGGTGAGTTCTGTGCCACTCACAGTAAGTAAGTACATAAGCAAGCTTACTTGCACTCCCCAGGTACGCTGCATCCTCCACGGATTAAATTACATCCTTGCTTACATACAGCTGTGAAAAAAAAAAGAATTAAACATCAGTTAGAATCAACTCTTTAGAAAAAGTGATTACTGTAATTAAATCATTTTATGCACTGATTTTTTTCTTGAAGAATAGTTTTAAGAAAAAGTGGAAGTTTTAGTTAAAATTATCAATTACAATGATCATATCCCTAACCTCCTGAATATAAAAAACCAAATAGATTTTTTTGTGATTTTTCCTGTCTAAAAATATCTATTTCAGGAAACACAAAAAGATACAAAGAGGAAACATAAAGCATTATAAAAGTATCCTGTCCAAAGGCTATTCTTACAATATATAAATATAATATCTCAGATGCTCTGCCAACATTCTAATTTTGGAATGGATGCAGATTAAGATCTCTAAAATGAGGAACAGAACAAAATAGAATAACAGAGTTGAAAGAGACCTTGGAGGTCTTCTAGTCCAACCTCCTGTCAAGCAGGAGATCCAATACCATTTCAGACAAATGGCTGTCCAGTATTTTCTTAGTGTTTTAACTGTGAACTATGGACCAATAAAACAATTGCATTATGGTCAGCTTTCAAAACACAAGCTCAGTATCTTCAAAAGAAGTTTCTAGAACAGTCTTGTTTCTTAATATACTTGATCAACTTACACAAATAAGCTTTTAAATAAAGTAATACTGGAGGAGTTTATCTGGATAAGAAACCAAATCACAGGTAAACCCCACTAAAATATAAGTAGTGTGAAAAATAGTGGCCATTATAGCTTGCCTACTATAGTAAACAATATATATTCTTGAATGTTTCAGAAGAAATGTAGAACAAAAAAACATCTTAATAAAATAATTAGCTTCACTGAAGTAGGCAGTTGGTTCAAGAGCTTCTATGGTTGAAACATTTTGTGATTATGTGCTTTTTAAAAACTTGCTGATTCAATACAGTATACCTAATAAAATCATATTAGTTATTTTAGAGGAGGCATTATTCAATGATGGACATTATTTTGCTTGTAGCTCCTTTCTTTTTCCTATTTAGAAAGGATTCCAAACCTTAGAGTCAAGTGTTAACTGGAATAGACAACATATGGTTTAAAGCAGGGGTCTCCAACCTTGGCAATTTTAAGACTTGTGGACTTCAACTCACAGAATTCCTCAGCTAGCAAAGCTGAGTGCTGCTGGTGCTTCTCCTGCTGCTGCTGCTGCAAAGCTGGCTGAGGAATTCTGGGAGTTGAAGTCCACAAGTCTTAAAATTGCCAAGGTTGGAGACCCCTGCTTTAAAGGTCCTGACTACCTTATTCAGATATGGCATCAACATAATAATAGTGCACTGGTATTCTATGCTGGAGAAGAACAACTATTTATTTATTTTGATCTTCAAATGCTGCAGTAGATGGCTTGATGATATGAACTTATGAATGCCAGAGACTTAAAACACTTGGCTGGGGGCAGGGGGGTGTTAATATACATGTGTGTATCAATAAAACAAAGAAAATAGTGCCACTTAAAATGGATAGTTTGCGACTACATTTCAGTCATGAGTATATCTAATAGCTACAAAAATAGGCTTAGAGAGTAGTCAAAATCGTTAGTGTAGCCACTTCTCCTCTTTTGCCATAAAAACATGTCACAATTCAACATAACTGTTGCATTATAATACATGAGAAATGCAGTACCTTGTTTACATTCATCTCCTATCCAGCCTTCCATACAAGCCTTATTTCCATTTTGGTCGCATGTGTAATGGCCCACAAAGTCATCACGCGGGCCACAAAATTTATTGCACTGTGGCCCATAATAGTTTTCATCACACTTCACTCTTATTTGTGCTTCAAAATGAGCAACATGGCCATTCAACTGCAGTGTTGTCCATCTATCCTCTGGATTGATCATACCCGCAGATGATACTCTGTCAATTAATAATTTTTCATCTAAAAATTGAAACATGAAGAATTTAAATAAACATTTTAACATAGAACATGTTAGCAAAGGAGAGCACTATAGTTGCAAAAGGACAAAATGTGTCCAGAAAATGTTAATCAGCACACCCATTTAAGAATGTGCAGTAAAGCATTTCTGTTTCCATTTGTTTTAGAAAGCAAATTATCTGAAGAATGAAGAAAGTCATGTGGTTAAGAGCGTAGGGAAACTGCTGGTGGTTAGAAAGGGATTCCTAACCAGAAGAAGGTTACACGTGAAAAACAAATAAATTGAAAGAAGTAACCAATGGCTAATGAAATACAGAACAAGATTCCTGCATACCCCCAATACAGAAAGGTAAAATTGTGGTTCAACCTTCTCTTGTTGCACTAGTTTTTTGCCTTTCATCTCATATTTTTCTATAAATTGGGAAGATAGTAGAATTTATGTTGTTGTTTAAAACAAAAGACTATAGAGTTTACCAATGTAAAGGCCTGGGGGAGGAGGAATCTTGAGCAAAAAGATTTCTACTGCATAATGAAATATTTCCTCAAGTTTCCTCAATGCTTCTTCAAGTTACCTCAAAGCTTCCAGAGATTTATTTGGAGTATTATTTTGAGTTTGAGATCCCTGATGTCAGCTATAATATTTTTATTTCCTGGGAAGAAATGTATTTAGATTTTTTTACTCGAAACCCAAAGACAAGTTAGCATATTTCTGTTTTCAAATATCTAAGATACTAAAAGAAACGATTAGCCAGTAATACCATGAACAGTATATGTAAGCTTACATGTGCCTTTATAAATATATACAAAACATAAGGTCAAATATTATAATAACTCTATTACTATAGATTAATGATTTAGATGTGATGATATCAATATTTAAATAGCTCAGAAGAGTACTGGCAGAATTAGTTGAGTATATATTTTTCATATACTTTTTGCACATATTTCAGAATATCAATATATATACATATACATATACATATACATATATATCTGTGGTTCGTCTCAGACGAACTCAATACAGAACCCTGATGATGGCAGATGAGATTCTGCTGAAACGTTGCTACAACTTTAAAAGCACAACTACAATGATGTGGGATAATACCCGAAGGAAACTGAACAGCATACATGTAAGTACCCGCGAAAACTTAAACACACACACACACACACACACACACACATATATATATGAATGAATACAAAATAAGGGTTAGACTGACTATGTCTCTTAATCTTCATCTTAACCAGTATTCCCAATTTAATGTTCGGTGTACAGAAGGAACATATAAACAAATCTTTGTTTTAATTTTATCTGCCAAGCTGTAAATTCAAAATGTTTCCTACAAGATATCTATTTCCTCACAACTGTCAGCTCTGAGAGTTCAAATTCTTTAAGAATATACTCACCTGCTTTTGTTTCATTATCCCAGTCCCAGGCTTCTATGATTAATGTGAATGACCTCTGAAACAAAGCATACAAATTAGTTACTGCAGAGGCTAAATCAATATCAGGATCCTCTGAAAGTAACACACAATATAAATCAGATTTAACACAACCATCATGTATCCCAAAACAATAGCTTGTTTCTTCCAGAAATAATTCATTCATTTATGCAGTGATTTGACCTGTTGCAAAGCAAAGTTACAAGACTTAGTCAAGAAATATCTAGTGGCAGATATTCAAAAATCCAATCACTACTAGCAAAAGTACCCGTACTATTTAAGAAAAAAATTCCCCAGGATTGTACCTGTGTAATTGTTTTTTTAAAAAATAATTATAAAAGTAATTTTAAATTTTAAAGTAATTATAAAGTAATTTTTTTTCTGGCTTTATTGATTTGATTGTTGTATTGATTGATTCTTATATTTATAATTTAGATCACCCAACTCATTAGCAATTCTGGGTGACATAAATATTAAAAAGAATATTATTAAGCAGCTGCTATTTGAATGATAACCACAAAGCAAATAAAGCTAATTCTGCCTGTCTCAAGTATTGTATTCTTATTAATTGGAATTACAATAAATAGCAAATTCCTTGTACTTTCAATGGTGTGTATGAGGGCACAATTTCTGTTCTGAGAAGTAATCCCATAGGAACATAACTCATTTAAAGTTTATCAAACTCAAATATAAATTCTTCAATATTTTAATTTGTCTACAATGTTGATGACTTAAGAACTGACTTTCCCAACTGACCAAGCTGAGCACCCAAAGTCAGTATATGAGATCATCTGATGACTACAGAAGACAGAATATTCTAACTTAAAATGTAAGAGATTAAATTGAAATCACAAATGAATGAATGAATGTGTATTTAAGAAATTAATATTGAGAAGTGTAGGTCAGAAAGTATGAACGAGAAATCATCTGCTGTAGAATGTTTTGAATGCACATGGAGATATAAATAATTTATTGCTTGTTGACAGTTGCATGTTATGCTCTAAAATGCTCTTTGTAGAAGCTCCTATGATTCCTGCACATCTTTCCTAAAGAATACGTAGTCATTACATCCATGCTACATTCACTTGGGGAAATTAATCAAAATTCACTCTTCTGAATCTTTGCATGCAGGTCCTATTTTTCTTAGTTCCTCCTTCTCTGGATGTCACACTTTCAATGATAATGAAGATTCATAGTTGGCAGAACTGAACTTGAAAGAGTGCTGATTAAACTTTCCAAATAGACTTGGAGGGATTTGTGTGATGCTACTGGGTACTGCCTATGCCTAGGCTCCATTCTATTGAACATTTTTATTGATGGCTTAGATGAGGGAGGGAGTTGAAGGATACTTATAAAGATTGCAGAGATTAATGAAACTGGGAGGGACAGCTAACACACTAGCTGAAAAATTATTACTAGTTTACAGTAGCACATTTACAGATGATACCAGGTGCAGGAATAGCCTACACTCCAGAAGATAGGTTCAAGATCCAGAACGATCTTGACAGACTTGAACACTGGACCCTATCCAACAAAATGAAATTAAGTAAGGAAAATAGGGATCTATGCTTAGGGAAGAAAAATCAAATGGACAGTAGAGAATAGATGGCACTAGTAACTGTGAAAAGGATCTTGGAGTCCTAGTGGACAATCACTTAAAAGTGAGTGTGCAGCCATCAAAAATCTAACACAGTCCTAGACTGTATTAACAAAGGGCAAGAATCAAGATCACAGAAAGCGCTAGCATTACTTTTAAAAAAATGCCTTGGTAAGATCACACTTGGAATATTGCACCTAGTTTTTGTTGCCACAATATAAAAAAAGATGTGATTCTAGAAAGAGAACAGAGAAGAGCACAAGATGATTAGGGGACAGGAGGCTAAAACATATGAAGAATGGTTGCAGGAATTGGATATATCTATAATTTAATAAAAAGAAGGACTAAAAGTGACTCAATAGCAACATCCCAATATCTAAGGTGCTGTCATAAACAAGAGGCAATCAGCATATTCTCCAAAGCACATGAAGGCAAAACAAGAAGCAATAGCAGGAAGCTAATCAACCTAGAAATAAGGAGAAATTTCCTGAATTAGACCAATTAATCAGTGGAACAGCTTGCCTTCAGAATTTGTGGGTGCTCTATCACTGGACATTTTAAAGAAGAGATTGGATAAGCACTTGTCTCAAATGGCATCGGGGAGTGGTGGCTAACATTTTTCATCTCCTGTGCAGAAGGCAATGTGCGCGCCACCCGCATGTCCCCTGCGCATGGGCGTGTGATATCCCCTGCCTCCCCCCCCTTATCTGCACTGCCTCCCAGCTGATTTTTGGCCCATTTGAGGCCTTTTTAGTCCTCCCTGAGGCTCAAGGGAAGCCTCTGCAGCTTTTGGAGGCTGAAAAACAGGCCTGTTTCATCACTTCCGGTATTTCCAGAAATTGATGATACGGGCCTATTTTTCAGCCTCCAAAAGCTGCAGAGGTTTCCCTTGAGCCTCTGGGAGGCAGAAAATCAGCTGAGAGGCACGTGCATGCGCAGTGAGAGAAGTTTGGCTGGGGCTCTCATGCCCGTACAAATGGCTCCGTGTGCCACCTGTGGCACGTGTGCCATAAGTTAGCCATCACAGGTATAGGGTCTCCTGTTTGAGAAGGGGTTGGATTAGAAAACCTTCAAAGGTTCTTCCAACTCTGCTATTCTAAAGTGACCTGGCATCTTGTTCACTATAAATTAAATATGAACCATCAGTTGGATCCAGGTTCAAAAAGAAAGCTATCTTGAGATGCATTAGCAGAGCCCAGATCATGAGAAGTTTGCTCTATTATGTGTCCTGATTAATCCCTATTTGTACCTGTGTGTTCGATTAAAACAAACAGTAACCAAAACCGGAGTAAGTTATGAGAAAGACTATCAAGATCTAGCGAAGAAAATGGTAACTAGGCTCCATTAGAAACAATTAAAGGATCCACAGGAAAACTGACCGAGAGAAATGTCTGAAGAACTTTCAGACAGAATAGGGAGGGAACCAATTCTCTATTAGCCAGAAGATAGCATTACAACCAATGTATTAAAACTGTAAAGATGGAGATTTAAGTACACATGAGAAGAAAATTCTAGACTGTATGTGTATGCATAACAGGCTTACATGGTATGGTGACTTCTCTAGAAGTCTTCAACGAGCATCTGGATGCTCAACTGCCAGAGTTTTTCTAATAGATGTGGCAAATAGATGATATATAAGCTCACTTCCAACTTTATGATTTTATCTATGTTGACTCTGCTCATCAACTGACATCTCTATTGACACAATGGAAAGACTGATCACTGTTACTAAATGATTAATATTGTGTTTAAAATGGAGTATTTCACATGTATAACACTTTTTTTTCATTTCCATTAAAGCAAACAAATGAATAATGTATGTGAAGATAACTTTCTTTCCAAGTAGACATAGCAAGACCAAATGCAAATTTTAATCCACAATAGGATCAAAGGAGCTGACTATAGTTGAAAGCAGTGGGGAAGGGGAAACTTAAGGAATATGAGTGATAAGAAAAGAGAGAATGACTGAGGTGCTGATTGAATGTGGACTGAATACAAAATGAATGACCAATACTAATGTGAGGTTATTTAGTCATACAGAGAAAATGAATGAGAAATGAATTATGTAACAAATACATATAAAAGAAGAACAGCAGCAAGGAAAGATTTAAAAAGTTATACAGTACTTGAATGGAAGTAATGAAATATTTGAAAAAAGAATAGTGTCAGCCTTCAAGATCTTCTACTATCACTTTGCATCTTTCGGCTGTCAAAAGAAACGGGGGGGAGGGGAGGGCGGGATG